>JAGFNQ010007838.1:29155-63962 GCA_024364735.1 Boesenbergia rotunda | reverse complement strand
GCGGATACCCTGAATAGATATGCATAGTACGTTATACTAATAATAAGAGTCTACGCAGATACAGTCTCATATGAATAATAGACAAGGGTATACACTGAAGATACAAAATAAAGGTACATACCAGAATCCATCTATCCTACAGAGGGGTGAAATAATTCCCTATGGAACATGTATAACACATAATCCAAAGTAAACAAGTCTCCAGTATATGCATGTCAATCAAGTGCAGAAATCAAATGCAGCAAACAATGCATGATGCAAAATATGCACATGGTACAATGACATGTGTCACACCCTAATCCCAGTCAGGACACCATCCACCTATCATAAATGAACTTCCGCGTGGGTAGAGCTGTGACAACCGGTACGCACCCTGCCATCACTGCTCCTGAGTGACCGAGTGGACAGGATGCTGGTTAAGGTCACTCTCCTACCCCAAGCAATGGGGGAGTCTAGCTCTCATCTTCTCGTGTCTCAGGACGAGAAGGGATCCCTGGCTGTTACCACGCATTGGAACCACCCTCCAAATAGTGACCGTGCGGAGCAATACAGGGCAAATGCACACATTCTATGGCAGCCACTACCCCTAAGTGGATGTGTGTGCATATCCTCATGTAACTGGCGATGGACTCAGACTATATAGGAGCCGATGATCGTCAGCATGCAATAATGCAAGGATGGTGCATGACCCAAACACATATAACACCCACCAAGTCCTCAGCTAACACCTCCAGGTGCTAGATATAGGTCTGAATCATATATCATGGGATACAAGCAACCTACTAGGTATACTGAAAAAGGTAACCAGCGTTCTATCAATGTCAAAATGCAAGAGGGAACATATCACTACTTTTATGCACATATATATACATATACATGGCAACTATTGAGACTGTATGAAGCTAAATGGGAGATAACCTCAAGGATAAGCAACAATATCAAATACAGGTATACTAAGGTAGATATAGCATATAAACTTACTGTTATCTATAACAAACCATGCATAGCAATATGACAATATCTAAAAGATAAGTCAAGGGTACCCGCCTCAATCGTAAGACGCTCGTATCAGAAAGAACCTCCCGTCTGATAATCAGCAATGTTAAATCCAATCAATGCCCTGTATCAAAGGCATAATGTTTTAGCTACCATAATATATAGTTTATAGCTAAACAAACTGTCTCAAATAATTAGGATCGTTCTAATTATCATCATTTCATCTAATTAACCCTAATTAGATGATTATCCTAAATTACCCCGATTAGTTTCCAATTAGATTTTTGGAACCTGGATTTATCAAGGTGACTTATTAGGTTCAAATTCCAAATAAAACCTAACTCGTTCACTCTTCAAACTATCAAAATGTTTTGTCTCCAAATGGAGCTCACGGCAACCACCAATCAAGGTGCTACCAATCCAACTTCCCACCCCTATTGAACCACCTAAGATTCTAATTCAATCACAGATTATATGGAAAACCAATTTAACACAAGTATCCATTCCTATTACAGCATTGCCCATGAGAAGAACTCACGGCAGCCTCCCCCCCACAAATACCTCCATGCAATAATCTACACCTAACTCAGAAATCAATTTAATGGTGCAATACTTACTTCTAAAATCTGATCACAGCCAAGTTCCTGCTCCAATATCTAATCTCAAAACAACCGCCTCTGATTAATCCAACTAGCAACAGCCAATCTATGATCCATTAAATTGTACAACCTCAATCAAATTTTGGATTTAAACTCCCTACACATCAAACCCATTTAAAACAGGATTTCAAACCACATAGATCAACTAAATAGGGAAACAAGAGCAGATAGAAAATCAGAAGTCAATTACCTACTGTGAATCATGTCCAGCTTACCTCCCAAAGCTCACAGACACAAAATCACCCTCTCTAGTTGACCTTGATCGAGCTAGGTCCAAATCTACCTCGCGAAGGAAGATGGAAATGGATCAGACCACGACGGTGCTGCCATAGGAATCAACTCAGTGAAATCCAAGAAGATTGGAGGGCCTCCACTTGCCACACTCAACCGATGTGCTCAAGGAGTCGTACTTACCAAACTAGATCACCAGCGATTGACACTGGCATTGGCGATCGACTCATCTGTTGGCGCGGCTAGGGTTAGCGCGATGAGGAGAAGAAGAGAGGTCGTGTGTGGCCGTGGGCTATGGCTTGCGAAGGAGAACGGCATAGGAGAGGAAGGCGACGCGATCTTCACCGGTGGGTAGGTCATGCGAAGGGAGAAGACGTGAAGGGGAGGAAGGGGTTGGGCGGCTGCGGCTAGGGCTCGACCGAGGCTTTTAATACAAAAGGAGGGTCTTTTACAAAAAGGCCCCTCACATTCCTCAATTTCACATTAAACCCCTTAGGGTTAATGTTTTAACCATTTAACCCTCTCTTTTATTACAATCCACCACAATTTAAGCTTTATGGAGAGATTATTTACACTTGTAATTAAAGAGTTTACTCGTAAACCCTTTACCCTAGTCCGATAACCCTAAATCCTCTAATATAATTTTTTGAAAATTTATTTTATTGGATTTTTAATTTGCCGTATTTAACACTGCTGTTCCTATCGCTCGATCCTTGTTGATTGCTGGTTTCCATCATCCGGAGCTGTCGAAGCAACGTAGAGGGGTTCTCGAAGGTGCTCTGATAGTCTCTGAGCTCGATTGCCAGCTAGCCAATCGAGGAGGAAGAGATTGGGAACAGATTTCAGTCACTGATTGGACCCTTTGATCGGACAGGGATGACTCTGATCGGTCCCGTGACCGATCAGAAGAAGACCTGATCAGTCCAGTGACCGATCAGGTAGGCCAATTCGCAGCAAGCTGATCTTGGGAGTTCTTCTTCGCTGCTTTTGAGTTCAGAGGGTTTCTAGCTCATCCTTTGTGTGACGGCAAAGGGAAGTCTTGATTAGAAATAGATTTGATATTTAACTTAGGATAATTTTGGTTTTAAACATGTATTTCTTCAATTGCTCTAGCTTGTTTCCATTACACTTCAAGCCAACTTCTTGAGAATTGTTTTGTTTTAGCTTTCAATTTCCGCAATTCATTTCCTGCAACTAATTCTCTGCAATTAGTTCTTAAGTTTCAATTCGTCATTTGAATTTAGTTGCTCAGTTGTTAACTAGGTTAAGTTCAGTTTCTACAAATTCCTAAGTCATTTCTGCTTAGTTAAGTCTATTTCATTCTGAATTGCTATTTCATATTTCATTCCTTATCGCAAAAACCTCCATTTTATCTAGAAAACCCAAATCATCAAACAACAAATAACTTTCAAGCTCGAGTTAAAAACTCACAACTAGTCCTTGGAAAAATACGACCTGAGGCCCCTATTCTACATTTTATCTTGTTAGACAAGGGTTTTCAATTTATAAATATCTAAATTTGAGGCTCATTCGTGACACCTGTTGTGGGCGCATCAGTAGCCAAGACCCAACTCCTACTCATGGTCCCTATTGTAGCCTATAAATACCTCATGTGTCATGAGACAAGGCATACCATCCAATTAATCCTAAGCCTTAACCTAATTCTCTCCTCACCTCTCTCTCTCTCTCCTAGGGTTTGTGGGCCCCAACGGAATAGAGGCAAGGGGTGGCCGGTTGGAACCAAGGGAAAGATTGTATCCTTCTCTTCTTCTTCTACTCGTCATCCTCTCTTCTCTCCACTTGTGGTGGTAATCGGAGCTAGAAACAAACAAGGAAGAAAAAGGAGGAGGCGGCGCCACCTTGACTTGAAGGTGGCCGACGGCAAGCAAAGGAGACAAGGAGGGTTCGGCGGCTAGGGTTTCAAGTAAGAAGAAGAGTTCTTCTTCTTCTTCTACATCTTCTTCCTTCTCCTCTTCATCTCTTGTGGTCGGCGCAAGCTTGGAGGATGATACTTCTTCTTGTTGGCCGGCGACAACAAGAGTTTGGTGGCCGGTGGCAACTCCTTTGGAGTCTAGGGTTTTGGCGCAAGGAAGAAGAAGTTGGTGCCTTGGTGACTTCGTTTCTTGGAAGATCGTCGCCCACACTGTTGGTGCAAGCAGCACCTAAGTCAAACCTGGGTTTTGATAATGGCAAAGGTTTCAAAAGTTAAGATATTATGTTGATCAAACATGTTCACTAAGTATACAGGAAAAGAAGCCCTAGGTACACTAGGCACGAAGTCCTGGTCGATGACAGGGCATGAAGCCCTAGCAAGGAGCTGGGCACCGAAGACCTGCTCGGAAGGTGGGCACGAAGTCCTGATCGAGGATTGGGCACGAAGCCCTGGCAAGGAGCTGGGCACCGAAGACCTGCACGGAAGGTGGGCATGAAGACCTGGTCAGGTGCATCGAGCAAAAGTCCAACCGGAGGAGCCGGTTCGAAAAAGGAAAACTCTCCTGAGAGGAGTAGGTGAGGACGCGTTCCCCGTCGAGGGAACAATAGGCATTGGTTCCACCTAGGGTTCCATTTTAGAGACCCAAAGTCAGAACCAAGTCAACTACGGCAGTAAAATTCACTAACATGCTTGCTTTGTTTTGTTTGGTACTAACCCTGGATGCAGGACCGAAGGAACGAGTTTCTGCAGCTCAGAACGCCCCAAAGGAGAGGGGCAGCAGCTGGGTTGGGCACCCGGGAGGTCCCGGGCGCCCTAAGTCAAAGCCAAACAAGAGTTAAGCAAGAAAACGCTTCGGAAACACACTGGGTGGAACACCCCCTTGCTCCCGGGCGCCCCGGATGTCTCGGGCTCCCTGGGTCCAAGCTAACGAAGCGATAAAAGCTTATCCAGCCGAGAAGCCTGCTGACAAAGTCAACCCGGGCGCCCCCGTCAAACCCCAAGCCCGATCCTGGAGGGATAAGGGCTGACCGAGTTGCTGATGAGGGTTTGCGGATCGGGAGACACGTGGAGGGCGCCCCCAACATCCCGGGCGCCCCCAAGTGCACTATATAAGGGGCTCGACCCCCAAGGCTTCTGCACACATTCATCCAACGCCAATACGCTCTTCGACTCAAGCGCTCTACGCTGGAAACCTTCCATCTCGAGATTTAAGCACCGACGATGACCCTCTACTCCGAAGCACGATCCACACCGGGCGTTGGTAACGAAGAGTTTAAATTTTAGTTTACTGTACTACAACTGTAATATTTTTCTGTAAACATTTGCGCACATATAGAATTGCCCGCAGAAAACAATCATCATCCGTGGGCCTTGGAGTAGGAGCCGACCGTGACTCCGAACCAAGTGAAATCGCTTGAGTTCTTGTGCTGTGTTTTCAATTCCGCTGCGTATTCTCTTATCGTCGAATCCGAAAAGTTTTTTACGATATTCACCCCCCCCCCTCTATCGTATTCTCTCGATCCAACAAGTGGTATTAGAGCGGGGAAGCTCAAATTTGGTGCAACCGCCAATTTGAGAATTTTTTTTGAATTTTCTTCGAATCTTTTAATCGAATTTTTATCGTTAATCGAGGTTGGTGCAACACCACTCAATAATTTCATTTCTCCCCGCACTACTAATCCAAGACCAAGTCTTGGGACATTTTTTCCCCTCTTTTCTTTTTCAGATAATTTCTAAATAGCCATGCAAGAGGGCTTCAGTACCGCCAGACGCCGCTCTTCAGTGGGGAGGATTTCTCCTACTGGAAGGGTAGGATGGAAGTCCACCTGAAAACTCAAGTGGACATGTGGATAATAATCCAGTCCGGACTGGAAATTCCAAAGAATGCTGACGGAGTACAACAATCCTACACTGAATGGGATACCGCCTTCAAAAGAAAAATTGAAGCTAATGCCAAAGCAACTCAAACGCTTCAATGCAGTCTAATCAAAGAGGAGCTGAACCGGGTAGGTCTATTCAACAGTGCAAAAGAACTCTAGGGTAAGCTAATTGAGTTGCACGAAGGAACCTCCGACACCCGGATCAGCAAGAGGGACCTACTACTGAACAAGCTATACATAATCAAGATGAACGACGGTGAAACAGCAGCCCAACTTCACGCCAGAATTTAGGAACTGATGAATAACCTTCACACAATCGGTCACAAGGTAGAAAACCGTGACCTGATCAGGAATACCCTTAACACATTCCCAAGAAACACATTGTGGGCATCTATGGTAGATGCGTATAAAGTTTCAAGGGACTTGTCTAAAATTAAATTAGATGAACTATTTTCCGAACTTGAATTACATGAGCAGACTAACTACACACAGGCCGAGAAAGGCATTGCCTTTATTGCAGGTAAAACTGGAAAGATAACCAAGAAGAAACCTCAACTTGAGCCCGAGTCTGAGTCAGATTCAGACTCAGAAGACAGCGAAGGAGATCGACCCAAACTGGTCTGGCTTGCCCGGAACTACCACAAGGAATTGAAGAATCAATCCAACAGAAGAAAGGTCAGCCGAAAGAAGGAAGAACCAGCTGAACCAACTAAGAACAAATCAAGTGTGACTTGCTTCGAATGCAACAAAAAGGGGCATTTCAAATCGGAATGTCCTAACCTAAAAGAAGCCAAGAAAGCAAGAAGAAAGAAGGCTCTTCAAGCAACGTGGTGTTAGTGATATAAGAGAAGTGTACTAAGGCAATCGCCTTATGATTGTAAAACATTTATTATAATAAATGATAATTCACTATTTGAGTATACATGCTTGTGTATTTGATTGGGATCTTAAACTCATCTATTGAATGTCCGCAATACAACTCACAGTATAAGAGAATTTGTGATGGGATCACAACTAGTGATTATCTCTAAATGTGCAAATGTGAAGTATTGAAAATATCCCTAGTCGATGAATTGATAAATACGGACACTATCAATTCTGTTGAGACTAGCATGGGTTATTCTCTAATCAGCTGATTCTCACTGGCTGGTGACATTGGGATGTCCGGAGATAAACATGGGTGCTAGTTAAGGGAACTAGTTCATTGGAGTGACTAGCTGTAAGACTTCATATGGAATCTATCTATAGAAATGTCAATGAAGTTCTTACTGCAGCTTAAGTGCGATGTTCCTTTGACTTGCGGTGTTCAAGTCATCTTGGTCATGGAGACTTATACTTTAACATCTTAAGCAAGCATCTCTAAGGAGGTGTGGACCCAGGATGATTAGGTATAAGCCCAAGTGCCCGAAGATGTTTGAACAGCCTACAAAGGATTCACCACTCCTTGCGAGGAGATGTATACTCAGGCCTATCGTCGGATTGTTACTCAAAACCTCTGGCCAGAGTAGATCATGTTTGGAGTACGAGTCTCTAAAATACATGAGAGTAACTAGAAATCCAAAGGACGAGAAAGACACTACTTGGGCTAGGTGCGACGTAGTCAGCCTAGTGGGGACTGACACAAATAGACCGTGTCCTGAACCAAGTGGGTATAAGATGGTGAAGGGAATGGGGCACGATTCATTAGAGCTACTGAAGGGTTTCAGAATAATTTCTTCGGAGGTCAAACCGTTGATCTTTCGATTAATTGGGGGTCATGATGTACTACTAGGTGCCACTCATGATCGTTCTATAATTTGTTGATTATAGACGGCCAACATAAATCGAAAGCCTATTTAGTCACACGTACTACGAGTAATTCGAGGGATTTAAAACGAGTTAAAAATTAGATTTTCCGATCAAGAGAAATGAGTCGAATCTGAATTTATCAGAGGCGCAATGGAAGCTAAAATGGATAAGTCTATTGAAGGCTTATTGGGCGAATTAAATGAGTTTAATTCGCGAACGGTTCGGGTTGGTTTGGCCGGCCAAAGAGGGTGCCAAACCTCCTTGAAGTGGCCGGCCACCTATTGGGGAGAAAATCAATTAATTTTGGTTTAATTAATAAAATAGATCTAGCGCGATTTATTTTATAAATTATGGATAAATAAATTTGTATAAAGAAATTTATATAAAGAAATTTATAGAAATTTATTCTTTTTATGGAAGTTAAAATTATCCATGAATTGGTTTATTTTAATTTTATAAAATCAATTATGAATTGATTTTTCCATAATAAGAAAGTTTATAAATTTCTTATAAAATTTATTCCATAATTTAAAGAGAAGATTAATTAGTTTTATTATAAAGTTAGTTATAATAAAATTCATAAGAGAATTTATAGGATAAATTTTCTTATGATAACTAATTAGTTTTATTATAAAGTTGGTTATAATAAAACTTGGTTTAAACGGAATAATTCATAAGAGAATTTATAGGATAAATTTTCTTATGATAACTAATT
This sequence comes from Boesenbergia rotunda, assembly GCA_024364735.1. Lineage (NCBI taxonomy): Eukaryota > Viridiplantae > Streptophyta > Magnoliopsida > Zingiberales > Zingiberaceae > Boesenbergia > Boesenbergia rotunda. The sequence goes on along the minus strand of JAGFNQ010007838.1, from coordinate 55,760 downwards.
AGTTTTATTATAAAGTTGGTTATAATAAAACTTAGTTTAAACGGAATAATTCATAAGAGAATTTATAGGATAAATTTCTTATGATAACTAATTCCATTAATTCCGTTAAGAGGAGACTTGGCAAGGGAGAAGCAACTATATAAGGAACCAAAGGGAAGCCTTTATTCCTAATCAATCAATTGATAATTGAGAAGCTCCCTCTCTCTCTTATTCTCTTCTCTTCTCTTCTCTCTTCCCCATTAGGGCTGGCACCCTCTTCACCATCCCTAGGGCAAGCGTACACCAACCCTAGGGCCGGCGCCTCCCTCTCCCAAGTGGGTTGCCGTGAGCTTCAAGAAGAAGGAGAAACGAAACAAGAAGAAGCGGATAGCGACTCCCCTCTTCTCGGAATTCGATTCCGTTTCTTTGTTGGTTAGTTTCCATTCTTTCCTATCTTTTCTCTTGTGCTTCTAGTTGTGCCTTCCGAGGATCTAGTAGTTCTCGTCGGCACAAAACTCATGACTTTGCGAAGTCATCCCGAAGAGAACTCGGCGTGGACGCGAATAGAGGCGGAGCTTCCAAGGGACGTTGCGGTTAGACCCGACCATGGTTCGGAACCGACGGTTCGACGGTTCGGAACCGCCGGTTCGACGGTTCATGGGAGGTAGACCCTTAACCTTAACCGCCCAAGACGGTTACGGTTCACGGTTCGGAACCGCCGGTTCACGGTCCGATTCACGGTTCGCCACGGTTCGGCACGGTTCAAGATTATTATATTAAAAAAATTAAAAATTAAAATAAAAAAAAATAAATTTTATTAAAAAAGGGCTTGCACTTATATAAGTTGCCTACGTATCCCCTTAGGGTATAGGGGAATCAAAGCCCACGTAGTTCTTTTACATTTTTACCCTTTTACATTTTTACATTTCTCACTCACTTGTATTTCCTCCCGTTCCCGTTGTATTTGTTCCTTCGGTATCAAATTCTTCGGCTTCGTCTTCTGAAAGTTGCATTCCTTGGATTCGCTTTTCGGCTCTGGTCCAATCATCAAGTAATGCTTGAGCTTCCAATGAGTCGGGAGACATGGTTGATCGTCGTTCATCTAATATGTTGCCGCCCGCACTGAACGTCTGCTCCACAGCAACAGTCGACACTGGAGAAGCTAAAATTTCTTTTACGATCACGGAGAGAACGGGAAAGCTTTGAGCCTTCTGTGACCACCACTTCAAGATGTCGAAGTCTTCGCTATCTGCTTCATTAAAATCAAAAGAAGTCATAAAATAATTCTCAAGTTCCTGTGTGGAACTTGAGGATCCTCGTGGACGTTTCGTCCGTTCTTTTAATAAAAGTTGGGCTTTTGTAAGTTTTAAATTAGTAGTAGTAGGTTGTTGTGTTTCAGAAATATTAGTTTGTGTTCCATATTTAACATAATATTGATTATAAAGATCATATAAATAATTTCTAATATTATATACAATATTAGCTGGATCCGGAGAGGAAGAATCCTTAATAGGAATTAATGCGTCATAATATAAAGTTAGCATTTCTTGTAAAACTTCTAATTTAAATCTAGGATCTAAAGCAAATGCAATTAAATAAATTTCAGGAATTAAATAAAAATATTTTTCCCATTTAGTTTTCATAGCTATTATACATAAAGTTAAAGCTTCATCATTTACATGTTCATTTAATATTAATACTATACTACAAAAATTTACTAAAATTAAATGAGCAGTAGGATAATAAACACCAGAAAGTTGTTCAGTTGCATCGTTAAAAACTTTTAAAATTTCACAAATACTACTACAAATATTCCATTGTTGTGAAAATAAATATATATTGGTATTACTATTTTGTGCAAAAAATAAACATAATAAATCTTTATATTGAAAAGAATCTTGTAATAATTGATATGTTGAATTCCAACGTGTTGGAACATCACGTGGAAATTTTTTTGGTCGCATTCCATTAGCTTTACAAAATCTACCCCATTGTTTCATCATAGATGGATGAGACCATAAATATGAAATTGCGGTTCTAATTGGTTGAATATAATTTTGTAAAAGTTTTAATCCATCTTGAACACATAAGTTTAAAATATGGCATACACAACGAATATGAAAAAATAAACCACTAATGATAGGTTGACAAATAAATTTTAATTCATCTATTGAAGCGGTATTAGAACTAGCATTGTCGAATAGATAATCGAATAGACTCCTACACTTGGCGTTGCCGTCTTGGCCATGTAAGTAAGAAACGCATGACCGAATTGCACCGATGTGGAATTTTGGAATCATTTGAACCCGATTCATTTGATACATGCGAATCGTGCTTAAAAGGCAAGATGACCAAATTACCCTTTACCGGAAAAGGTAATCTAGTGGGAGAATTGCTTGGTCTAATACATACTGATGTATGTGGACCAATGTCAACTCTTGCACAAGGAGGCTATAGCTACTTCATCACCTTTATCGATGATCACTCACGATTCGGGTATGTGTTCTTGATGAAACACAAATCTGAAGCCTTTGAGAAATTCAAAGAGTTCAGAAATGAAGTAGAGAAACAGCTTGGCAAAAGTATTAAAATACTTCGATCCGATCGGGGTGGTGAATACTTAAGTCAAGAGTTTCAAGATTATCTAAGGGACAATGGGATATTATCCCAATGGACTCCGCCATATACACCACAGCATAATGGTGTATCTGAGAGGCGAAACCGAACCTTGATGGACATGGTTAGGTCGATGATGAATCATGCAACTCTTCCAAAATCCTTTTGGGGTTATGCACTTAAGACAGCTGTTTATTTATTAAACAGAGTCCCGACCAAGGTAGTCTCTACTACTCCATATGAGATTTAGAATAGTAAGAAACCTCACTTAACTCACCTTAAGATATGGGGTTGTCCTGCTTATGTGAAGCGGGTTGTATCAGACAAATTGGATGCTAAGTCTGATAAATGTCTATTTATTGGATACCCTAAGGAAACGAAGGGTTACCAATTCTATCATCCCTTGGAACAAAAGGTGTTTGTTTCAAGGCATGCTGTATTTCTAGAAAAAGAATTACTTTTACAAGAAAACAGTGGGAGTGGCTTTGAACTTGATGAAGTTCAAGAAACTCCAATAGACATTACAGAGACACCGAGTCTAGGCCCACAACCGATAATTCATAATGATGAGCTATCAGTTGAACCTAAAACTACACCACCTCTTCGTAGGTCTGATAGGACACGCAACATTCCAGAGAGATACGGATTTCTCGTAAGTGAATCGAATGACGTGTTGCTCATTGGCGATGACGAACCTATCAGTTATGAAGATGTTCTGAAAAGTTCAGAAAGGGGCAAATGGCTTGAAGCCATGAAGTCGGAAATAGATTCCATGTACGAAAATCAAGTATGGGACTTGGATAACCCACCTGAAGGGATTAAACCCATATGGTGCAAGTGGGTTTTCAAGAAGAAAACCGACATGGAAGGTAATGTTGTTACCTTTAAGGCTAGATTAGTGGCAAAAGGATATCGTCACAAACAAGGAATTGATTATGACGAAACCTATTCGCCAGTAGCTATGCTTAAATCCATTTGGATGCTCCTAGCCATAGCAGCTCATTATGATTATGAGATATGGCAAATTGATGTGAAAACAGCTTTCCTTAACGGAAACCTGCTTGAGGACGTATACATGATACAGCCTGAAGGTTTCACATCGGTTGATAAAACCAAGGTATGCAAGCTTCGACGATCCATATATGGACTGAAGCAAGCATCTAGGAGCTGGAATATCCGTTTTGATGAGATAATCAAAAAGTTTGATTTCTCACAAAATCCTGACGAACCCTGTGTGTACAAGAAGGATAGTGGGAGTGCAGTCGTATTCCTAGTATTATATGTCGACGACATCTTACTTATAGGAAACGATATTTCAGTCTTACAGACAGTTAAAATTTGGTTATCCAAAACTTTCTCCATGAAAGACCTGGGAGAAGCAACCTATATCATTGGGATTAGAATCAATAGAGATAGATCAAAATGGTTGCTCGGTCATTCGCAGTCTACATATATAGACCAAGTGCTAAAAAGGTTTAGCATGTCGGAATCCAAGAAAGGTTACCTTCCCTTTAGGCATGGGATCAACCTTTCAAAGTCTATGTGTCCGCGCACAGAAGACGAGAGGATTTGCATGAATAAGATTCCCTATGCATCCGCGATAGGATCTATCATGTATGGTATGTTATGTACTAGGCCAGATGTATCGTATGCTTTGAGCGTCACAAGCAGATACTAGTCGGATCCAGGAATGGATCACTGGGCGGCTGTCAAGACAATCCTTAAGTACTTAAGAAGAACTAAGGATGTGTTCCTAATATATGGAGAAGGAGATTTGGTAATACGTGGGTATACAGATGGCAGTTTCCAGACAGATAAGGATGACTCCAAATCGCAATCTGGATACGTATTTACTTTGAATGGAGGCGCAGTAAGTTGGAAGAGTCCCAAACAAGACACCGTAGCGGATTCTACCACGGAAGTGGAATATATCGCAGCATCGGAAGCAGCAAAGGAAGCAGTCTGGATCAAGAAGTTTGTCTCCGAACTTAGTGTGGTTCCAACCATTGATGATGCAGTGCCGGTTTACTGCGACAACAATGGAGCTATTGCACAAGCAAAGGAACCAAGGTCTCATCAGCGATCCAAACACGTGCTTCGCCGCTATCATCTGATCAGAGAGATTATAAGTAGGAATGACATACAAATTGAGAGAGTTCCCACTGAAAGGAATATAGCGGATCCTTTAACTAAGGCCTTGCCTCAAAGCAAGTTTGAGGGTCATGTTAGAGCCTGTGGTATTGGATACCATAGCGATTGGCATTAGGCCAAGTGGGAGTTTGTTAGTGATATGAGAGAAGTGTCCTAAGGCAATCGCCTTATGATTGTAAAACATTTATATTAATAAATGATAATTCACTATTTGAGTATACATGCTTGTGTATTTGATTGGGATCTTAAACTCATCTACTGAATGTCCGCAATACAACTCACAGCATAAGAGAATTTGTGATGAGATCACAACTAGTGATTATCTCTAAATGCACAAATGTGAAGTATTGAAAATATCCCTAGTCGATGAATTGATAAAAACGGACACTATCAATTCTGTTGAGACTAGCATGGGTTATTCTCTAATCAGCTGATTCTCACTGGCTGGTGACATTGGGATGTCCGGAGATAAACATGGATGCTAGTTAAGGGAACTAGTTCATTGGAGTGACTAGCTGTAAGACTTCATATGGGAATCTACATGTAGATATGTCAATGAAGATCTTACTGCGGCTTAAGTGCGATGTTCCTTTGACTTGCGGTGTTCAAGTCATCTTGGTCATGGAGACTTATACTTTGACATCTTAAGCAAGCATCTCCAAGGAGGTGTGGACCCAGGATGATCGGGTATAAGCTGAAGTGCCCGAAGATGTTTGACCAGCCTACAAAGGATTCACCACTCCTTGCGAGGAGATGTATACCCAGGCCTATCGTCGGATTGTTACTCAAAGCCTCTGGCCAGAGCATATCATGTTTAGAGTGAGAGTCTCTAAAATACATGAGAGTAATTAGAAATCCAAAGGACGAGTAAGAAATTACTTGGGCTAGGCGTGACGTAGTCAGCCTAGTGGGGACTGACACCATTGACCGTGTCCTGAACCAAGTGGGTATAAGGTGGTGAAGGGAATGGGGCACGATTCATTAGAGCTGCTAAAGGGTTTCAGAATAATTTCTTCTGAGGTCAAACCGTTGATCTTTCGATTAATTGGGGATCATGATGTACTACTAGGTGCCACTCATGATCGTTCTATAATTAGTTAATTATAGACGGCCAACATAAATCGAAAGCCTATTTAGTCACACGCACTACGAGTAATCCGAGGGATTTAAAACGAGTTGAAAATTGAATTTTCCGATCAAGAGAAATAAGTCGAATCTGAGTTAGTCAGAGGCGCATTAGAAGCTAAAAATGGCTAAGTCTTTTGAAGGCTTTTTTGGGCGAATTAAATGAGTTTAATTCGCGACGATCCGGGTTGGGTTTGGCCGACCAAAGAGGGTGTTAACCCCTCTTTGGTGGCCGGCCAAATAAAAGGAGAAAACCAATTTAATTGGTTTAATTAATAAAATAAATATAGCGCGATTTATTTTATAAATTATGGATAAATAAATTTGTATAAAGAAATTTATATAAATAAAATTTATAGAAATTTATTCTTTTATGGAAGATTAAAATAATCCATGAGTTGGTTCATTTTAATTTTATAAAATCAATTATGAATTGATTTATCCATAATAAGAAAGTTTATAAATTTCTTATAAAATTTATTCCATAATTTAAAGAGAAGAAGAATTAGTTTTTATTATAAATTAGTTTATAATAAAGACTTGGTTTAAACAGAATTAATTCATAAGAATTTATAGGATAAATTTCTTATGATAAATAATTAGTTTTATTATAAAGTTAGTTATAATAAAATTCATAAGAGAATTTATAGGATAAATCTCTTATGATAACTAATTTGTTTTATTATAAATTGTTTATAATAAGACTGGGCTTAAAACGAATAAGCAATAATAAAATTTATAAGATAAATTTCTTATAACTAATTCCGTTAATTTGGTTTAGAGGGAGACTTAGCAAATGAGTTGCTACTATATAAAGGAACCAAAGGCTAGCCCTTAATTCTAATTGAGTAATTAAGAGATTAATTATTCTCTCCCTCTCTCTCTTCTCTTCTCTCCTCCTTCTCTTCTTCTTTCCTTAGGGCCGGCGCACCCTAGCTCTCTAGGGCCGGCGCACCCTAGTTCCTCTAGGGCCGGCGCCCAATCACAACACCAAGGAGGTGTTGCCGTGAGCCACTAGAAGAAGAAGAACCCGAACAAGAAGAAGAAGAAGAAGCGGATAGCGACTCCTCTCCTCTCGGAATTCGATTCCGTTACTTCTTGTTGGTTAGTTTCTAACTCTTCTCTTGATCTTTCAAGTTGTGCCTATAGAGAATCTAGTAGTTCTCGTCGGCACAAAACTCGTGACTTTGCGAAGTCATCCCGAAGAGAACTCGGCGTGGACGCGAATAGAGGCGAAGCTTCCAAGGGACGCTACTGTTGGATCTCGTCCCTTTTCTTCGAGTTACGAAAGGTACAAAGTAAATTAGTTTACTTTTCCGCAAAGTTTTATTTTATGATTATGTCAACACACCATAAGGTTGCATGCTAGATACGTAGTTAAAATAATTTTGGAAATTATTTTAAGTAAATTCTTCCGCTGCACGTAAAAATTTTGAATTTTACGAACTCGTATCCTTGTCGACATGCACCCGGTCCCAACAAGTACATTAGGGAAGCCACTTCTAATAAGGTCAAGTATACTCTACTTGGTCTCTTTAGACTGGTGAAACTAGCCGAAGCTACCGATCCAAGACCCAAACTAGTTAGACCAGAATTTTTCAAGAAATAATTTTGAAAATTAAATTTCATTAAAAGGCTTTGTCAAGGAAAGGGTTGATGATCCAATAAGGCTACGGCCAAAGAAGGCCTAGTGCCTCGCCAAGACTTGGAAGCCAATTTTTGAAATTCAAATTATTCTTTATCAAATTCGAATCTAACACAAATTTTCAGTTAATTGTAGACTCAAACATCTCTTTAAAATAAACTCAAAATCAACTATTTTCAAAATTAATTTAAGCTTTTCAAAATAAATCATACTTTTTCAAAATAATTCTATCTACTAAAACCTATCTCACAAAACCTATAAGGCTAACGTAATTGAGAACCCTAGATTAGGTGAGACAGACTAGATTGTGAAAATCAATTTAGGCTATTCCTGATTCTAATTGGATCCAAATCAATAAAACTCTTTATGTGTAGGAACATAAAGATTTGGACCAATGGATATTGGATAGCGGGTGCTCCAGACACATGACTGAGGATAAATTGAAATTCACCAAACTCAAGCTCAAAAACCTAGGCTCAGTAGCATTTGGCAACAATGCTACACTCAAGGTGATTGGGTCAGGTAACATTGAACTTAAATTTGACTTTGTGATTAAGAAAGTTCTTTTGGTTGAAGAATTTAAATTTAACTTGATTAGCATAAGTCAATTGTGCGATACTGGTTACGTAGTTACCTTTACCAACTGTAGCTGCCTGATTAGAAACTTGCAAGACTCAGAAATTATGCTTAAGGGCACTAGGAAAAATAATGTTTACACTATAAACCTACCACTAGTACCTAAATGCATGTTAACTCAGTTAGAACAATCAAACCTCTGGCATAGGAGATTAGGTCACACTAATTTGAGAATAATCTCAAAAATCACCCAACTTGGCCTAATTAAAGGTATCCCTAAAATTAAGAACCATGAAAACTTAATATGTGAATCATATAATCAAGGTAAACAAACCAGGTCTAATCACAAACTTAATCAGTCTGATCTAACTCAAACCACACTTGAGCTCCTACACCTTGACCAATTTGATTCACATGGAGCTAAGTCACTAAGCGGAAGCCGGTACTACTTAGTAATAGTTGATGATTACTCTAGGTTTACCTGGGTTAGCTTTCTAAAGTCCAAAGATGAAAGCCTAAACCTATTTAGTGATTTTTGTAAGTTAATTGAAAATCAAAACGATACCAAAATCAAACGACTTAGGAGTGACCACGGGGGAGAGTTTGAAAATCAACAATTCGAGGAATTTTGTAAGGTAAATGGGTATATACACGAATTTTCGTGTCCTAGAACCCCCGAGCAAAATGGGATAGTTGAACGGAAAAATAGAACTCTACAGAAAGCCGCTAGGGCTATGCTCAATGAATTTAACCTAGCTAACCAATATTGGGCAGAAGAAATTAGTACGGCTTGCTACATCCAAAATAGGGTACTAATTAACAAACGACACAATAAAACACCCTATGAATTATACTACCATAGACTTCCAAACCTACACTACCTAAGGGTCTTTGGGTGCAAAGTCCATATCCTAAACACCAAGGACTATCTAGGCAAATTCCAGTCTAAGTCAACCTCAGGCATTTTCTTAGGATATTCGACAACAAGTAGAGCCTATAGGGTTTACAACAAACAAACTAAGAAAATTGAAAAAACAACAAATCTAATATTTGATGAAGAAATCAACTCAAAATCTGATAATCCAGATCTAAATTCATCAAATACTGATCAAGAAGATAATGAGCAAGCTGTTGAACCTCTAATTGAACCCATAAATGAACTGACTATTGAACCAACTAGTGAGTTAATTGAACCAACTATTGAACCAACCCGAGTAGGTGAACCAAATATTGAACCAAACTGACCAGCCAGACCTGAGGCTGAACCAAGTTCTAGAAAAACTAAGAAACCCAGACTCAGTCACTCAACTGATCAAATTGTGGGTGTTCCAACATTAGGAGTCAGAACTAGGTCTTCCTATAGAAACCTTAGTCAGATAGCAATGATTTCAAAAATTGAACTTAAGACTATAGAGGAAGCCCTACCTGATCCTGATTGGATCATAGCTATGCAAGAAGAGTTAGCCCAATTTGAATGAAACTAAGTCTGGGAACTAGTACCTAAACTTGAGGGCAAATCCATCATTGACACTAAGTGGGTTTTTAGGAATAAGCTAAATGATCAAGGAGAAATAGTTAGAAATAAAGCCCGCATAGTAGCGAAAGGGTTCAGTCAAGTAGAAGGGTTAGATTATGACGAATCCTATGCCCCGGTAGCTAGACTTGAGTCCATTAGGATGTTATTAGCCTTTGCATCCCATAAAGGATTTAAATTATACCAAATGGATGTAAAGTTAGCTTTTCTAAATGGATTCATTAAGGAAGAAGTCTATGTAGGACAACCCCTGGCTTTGAGGACCTAGAAAGACCTGACCACGTTTACAAACTCACTAAAGCACTTTATGGACTAAAACAAGCACCTAGGGCCTGGTATGAACGCTTATCAACCTACCTAATTTCTAAAGAATTTAAACAAGGACAGATTGACTCAACCCTATTTATTAAGACCTTAGGAAAAGAAATCTTTATTGCCCAAATCTACGTCGATGACATAATCTTTGGGTCAACCAACTCGAACTTCCTAAAAGAATTTGTTAAAATAATGAAAAATGAATTTGAAATAAGCTTAGTTGGTGAGCTCAATTTCTTTCTAGGGTTACAAATTAAACAAACTAGGGATGAAAAGTATGTCCATCAATCTAAATATACTAAGGAGTTAATAAAGAAATTTAAAATGGATAACTCTAAAAGCATAAGTACCCCCATGGCCATAAATGTAAAAATAGATAGTAACCCTGATGGTAAACCAGTAGACCTTAAACTTTATAGGAGTATGATTGGAAGTCTACTGTACCTTACAGCCAGCAGACCTGATATCCTCTTTGTCGTAGGAATGTGTGCTAGATACCAAACCTGTGCTAAGGAAACGCACTTAGCAGCCCTAAAAAGAATACTAAGATATGTTAAGGGCACCCTAAATGTAGGGATTTGGTATCCTAGGACCTCAACCTTTGACTTGTTAGGATACTCTGATTCTGACTATGCTGGTTGTAAATTAGATAGAAAGAATACAAGTGGAAGTTGTCAACTATTAGGAAGTAGTATAGTAAGTTGGTGCAGCAGAAAACAACACTGTGTAGCTCTATCCACAACTGAAGCTGAGTATGTAGCCTTAGGAGAGTGTGTAGCACAACTCATATGGATGATGCACACTCTTAAGGACTTCCAGCTTAACTACACCCAAACTCAAGTCTACATTAACAATATAAGCTCAATCAATCTAACTAAGAACCCAATCCAACATTCCAGAACTAAACACATAGAAGTTAAACACCACTTTGTAAGAGATCATGTAGCCAAGGGTGAGATAATCCTTAAGCATGTAGACTCTAAATCTACTAAGCTGACATATTCACCAACCCCTTACCTGAGTCTGAGTTCAGCTCACTAAGAAGGCAGTTAGGATTATGCTTGGTAGAATAGGTTTACTCTACATTTGTTTTTTTAACTGCTTTACTCGATTTGAAAATTAGTTTTTAAAACAATTTTAAAACTACTTTAATTGATTTTCAAAATCTTTTTGGCATTTCTGTTTTATAATTTTTCAACTTAGTTTTTTTTGGAAAAATTACCCCCTTCAAAACTAGGGCTTTTTCAAAAATGGACATAGCCTAGGCCCTAACCCTAGAACTGCATGTACCTATAGATCTAGAAGTCAGCATCTCACAAGCACCTTAGGGTGCTTTTGATTGATAACCTAGAATGGGTTGAGATACTTAGATCTTTGCCTTAATTCAAGATGCTTTAAGTCAGTGCATCTGCAGTAATTGGGGCACTAAATACAAATTGAACAGTAATCAGGTTAAGTGTCAAGTTTAGAAAATCTAACTTTAATAGAACACTTAACTTGACTAACCCTAACAAAAACAACTATTTATAACAGTTAGTAAGTAGCTAATTGGGTTAAACAGGACCCGTCAGAGATATATCAAATTGATTTGGTCTAGTTTATATCTTGAATTGGTTCAGTACAGCATATTATTCTTTTACTATATCCTTGTACAATTTAGTTTTTCTATATTTGCTTTATTTTTTTATATGTGGCAAAGGGGGAGAGAGTGAAAAGGAGAGAAGATTTGAAAATTAAAAATTTTCAATTAAAAATTTCAAAATTTTCTTTATCCTTTCTTCAAAAAGTACTTAATTTAAAGTTACTTGACTTAAATTGTTTTCAAAAATTTCCAAGTACTTGACTTAATTTGTTTTCAAAAATTTCTAAGTATTCGACTTAAATTGTTTTCAAAAATTTCCAAGTACTTGACTTATATTGTTTTCAAAAATTTCCAAGTACTTGACTTAAATTGTTTTCAAAAATTTCCAAATACTTTACTTAAATTGTTTCCAAAAATTTCCAAGTACTTGACTTAAATTGTTTTCAAAAAATTTCCAAGTACTTGACATAAATTGTTTTCATAAATTTCCAAGTACTTGACTTAAATTGTTTTCAAAAATTTCCAAGTACTTGACTTAAATTGTTTTCAAAAATTTCCAAGTACTTGACTTAAACCATTTTTCAAAATTGTGTCTAAGTACTTGACCTAAGATGTTTGTTATCTCTAAGTACTTATGTTCAAACTTCTCAAATAAGAAAAGTTTCTAAGTATAAACTTCCTAAAGTACTAAAGAGATTAAAAATTTTTTTAGAAAATTGTCTAAGTTATTAACTTGAAAATTTTTCTAAATGTAAAATGTCTAAGTATAAATTTTCCAAGTGCCCAACTAAAGTTTTTTTTGGAAAATGTTTTCTAAAACCTCTGTTGAAAAATATTCTAAGTGTTGAAAAATTAATTCCGTCTCTAGACTAAGAAAATTTTCAAACCCACGAATCTTTGAAAACCCTAGGGGGAGATTCCTTCCAGGGGGAGGAAACTAAACTAGTAGTTTACCTGTTTTGATTAACTTAACTTTTTGAATCGGGTTGCCATAAATCAAAAAGGGGGAAATTGTTGGTGCAGACAGCACCTAAGTCAAGCCTGGGTTTTGATAATGGCAAAGGTTTCAAAAGTTAAGATATTATGTTGATCTAACATGTTCACTAAGTATACAGGAAAAGAAGCCCTAGGTACACTAGGCACGAATTCCTGGTCGAGGACTGGGCACGAAGCCCTGGCAAGGAGCTGGGCACCGAAGACCTGCTCGGAAGGTGGGCACGAAGTCCTGATCGAGGACTGGGCACGAAGCCCTGGTAAGGAGCTGGGCACGAAGCCCTGGCAAGGAGCTGGGCACCGAAGACCTGCTCGGAAGGTGGGCACGAAGACCTGGTCAGGTGCATCGGGCAAAAGTCCAACCGGAGGAGCCGATTGGCAAAAGGTAAACTCTTCTGAGAGGAGTAGGTGAGGACGCATTCCCCGTCGAGGGAACAGTAGGCGTCGGTTCGACCTAGGGTTCCATTTTGGAGACCCAAAGTCAGAACCAAGACAGCTATGACAATAAAATTCACTAACATGCTTGCATTATTTTGTTTGGTACTAACCCTAGATGCAGGATCGAAGGAACGAGTTTCTACAGCTCATAACGCCCCAAAGGAGAGGGGCAGCAGTTGGGTTGGGCGCCCGGGAGGTCTCGGCCGCCCTAAGTCAAAGCCAAACAAGAGTTAAGTAAGAAAACACTTCGGAAGCACATTGGGCCGGGTGCCCCCTTGCTCCCGGGCGGCCCCGTGCTCCCGAGCGCCCCGGATGTCTCGGGCTCCCTGGGTTCAAGCCAACAAAGCGATAGAAGCTTATCCTACCGAGAAGCCTGCTGACAAAGTCAACCCGGGCGCCCCCTGCTTCCCGGGCGCACCCGTCAAACCCCGAGCCCGATCCTGGAGGGATAAGGGCTGACCGAGTTGCAGATGAGGGTTTGCGGATCGGGAGACACGTGGAGGGTGCCCCCAAGTGCACTATATAAGGGGCTCGACCCCCATGGCTTCTGCACACATTCTTCCAACACCAATACGCTCTTCGACTCAAGCGCTCTACTCTAGAAACCTTCCATCTCGAGATTCAAGCGCAGACGACGGCCCTCTGCTCCGAAGCACGATCCACACCGGGCGTCGGTAATGAAGAGTTTAAATTTTAGTTTACTGTACTACAACTGTAATATTTTTCTGTAAATATTTTCGCACATATAAAATTGCCCGCAAAAGACGGTCAACGACCATGGGCCTTGGAGTAGGAGCCGACCGCGACTCTGAACCAAGTAAAATCGCTTGAGTTCTTGTGCTGTGTTTTCAATTTCGATGTGTATTCTCTTAACGTCGAATCCGAAAAGTTTTTTATGATATTCATCCCCCCCTCTATCGTATTCTCTCGATCCAACACACACGACGTCCAAGAAGAGGGTAGGACATACAATAGAAGATCGCAAGGTAAACAAGAGGTATACTTCTTGTTTTAGTTCCTTTTACTTCATGTTAATTATTATATGTTGTTATTATCATGGACCCCGATGATAAACACAAAAATCGGCAATCTATTCATCATCTATTCCACGGCTAACCGATTAGATGAGTTAGATTGCTTGAACAACTAGTTTGTGTTGGGATATGGCTTGGCGGGTTTCCTAAGTGAACACCGGGTCATCCATGAGAGACCTCTCCATGTCAACGGATTAAAAAATTTAATCCGAATGGAGACCTATCTCCCAAACGACCATCTCGTCCTCATACTAATTGCTTCGAGTTACAACTTGGCCAAACATGATTGTTAAGCCTTGTAACTCGCCTAACCAATTGGTCGTGGAAAAGACGACGAGCAGATCACCGATTTTTGTGTTTATTATCGGGGTCCACAACAATTAATTATCATACTTAATTAACAAATAATTAATAGCAAGATAACTACTTGCATTCAGTATGATACACTTCAAATTATAGTTTCAATACCACATCATACTCGCATTAAGCATGATGCACTTCAAATTGTGATGGATTCAACTCATGAGTTTTAATCCAGTTCCGGAAGGAATCGACACTGACGATGAGTCACCGGAGTCTAGCCCACAAGGACGATGATGAAAGGAAAGGAGATCGCACCCTACGAGATCAAGACGAGCATTAATGGGAACACGTCGGAGATTTTCCAGCGGAGCCCACTCCGATGCTCAAGTTAGCACTCAAGTCACTTATAGGAAGTGTTGGGGCAATTAGCCCATGTATGATCGGGAGGATCATGGGTTTTGATGTGTATGTCAATATGATTAAGTTAGGGTTTCATGTTGATCTAATATGTGTATGTGAGTGTGCAAGTTTGCAGGATGCACATAGACTTGGTTGGACGTCTTTGGGTACGGTGAAGGGTGGCATGGAGGCAAGCCGTGGGCTTGTGTGTGCATCCGAGGAACCATGGACAAAGTAGGGACGATGAGCCGAGGGAAGCAGACTTCGAGGCGTACATGAAGGATGGCATGGAGGCAAGCTGAGAGCTTGTGTGCGCATCTGAGGGACGAGGGCCAATGTCGAAGAGGGCTTGAAGGCAACAGGTCGAGGCTGCTGGAGCAGGAATGATGAGCTGAGGGAAGCGGACTTCGAGGCATGCATGAAGGATGACATGGAGGTAAGCTGAGGGCTTATGTGCGCATATGAGGGACGGTAGCCAAAGTCGAAGAGGGCTTGAAGGCAACAGATCGAGGCTATTGGACGAAGAGTCAACCAGGTGGTGAGGTTCCGAGTGCTGAGGGAGTTGTACTCAGGGAGACTAAGTCGTGAGGGTTCAAGTGCTGAGAGAAATATACTCGAGAAGGGTAATCCTAGACTTAGGCTGTGGACCAGTGGACTGGTGAGGGACCAGTCGATTGATAGTGTCCATAGTAAGATCAATCGACTGGTCCAGGACCAGTTGACTGATGGTGACCAGAATTCGAAAGGTCAGGTGGTGATATTCGAATTCAAAGTGGAACAGTCGACTGGTGCTGGACCAGTCGACTGGTAACGGTCATATCAGTCTCGAGCTCTATTAAAGGGAGCTCGTTTGTGGCTATTTCTTCTTGGCGAAACTAGTTTGGTTAGAGCTTGTTAGTAGCCTAGTATTGCTCAGTGATTGTCCAAGGGTTGTGGTGGGTTTCACCACCCACAAGGAGTGACAAGAGCTAGCCGGAGGTGCCCGGGGAATCATCCACCAAAGGATCAGGATCGTCCACCTTACAGACAGCCGTGGAGTAGGAGTTCCATCTCCAAACCACGTGTGCGTTCTTCATGTTTGTTAGTTTTAGTTTTTATTATTCCGCTTGCGCAATAACATTTGCAGGAAGAAAGATCGAAAAAGTGTTATTCACTCCCCCTCTAGCAAACGTTAAGATCCTAACAAGTGGTATCAGAGTGAAGGTTTGCTTATCTACAGACTAACCGCCGAGAGAGAAAAAAGCTTGAGGAGATGACGATTAAAGAAAAGTTGGGTGATGACATCAATGTTCCACCTCCCTATGATCGCGAGGATTTCGACTATTGGAGGATGCGGACAAAGACTTGGTTCGTCATGGATTGGAACTACATGATTGCGCTTGAAGAACCATTTGAAGTTCCAAAGGATAAGCACGGGAAAAAGATCCGACCAAGATATTGGAATAAGGAGCAACAAGCACAATCAAAGGCAAACGAAATGGTAATCTCAATTTTACTTTGCATTTTGCCTAATGAAATAATTAGTGGTGTAGGTAAATACAAAAGTGCACATGAGTTATAGAACAAGATGGTAGCATTTCATGAAAACCCTACACAAGCTCAATTAGTGGAAGAAATCGAGGAAATGAGCTCAATGGTCCAAGAAGAGTAGAAGGACCAATCAGATGAAGAAAGAAGGTCAACATCCAAAGAAGAGGAGAAAGAGGAAAAAGAGGAAGAGGCATCCATCTCTTCATGTGAAGTGGCACAAGAAAGTGAAAGATCATCCACTTCATCAAGGGAAGAAGAAGAGGTCTTCACTTCAAGGATTGAGGGGGAGGAGAGACCACCTTAATACCAGAGCAAGAAGAAGCATCTACCTCCACAAGAGCAAAATCAAAAGGCCACATCATTTGCTTTGGATGCAACAAGAAGGGACATTACAAGAATAAGTGCCCGTTAGGTAAAAAAGAGGTAAACCCTAAACCCAAGTCAATTCTTTTTAAATCTAACATGGGTTATAGGGAAGAGAAAGAGAAAAAGCACATTAGATGCTTCACATGTGGAGAGCTAGGGCACTATCACACCAAATGTCCAAGAAAAGAAGAGCTCAAGAAATTAGAACATTTGAGAAGGTGGGAGGAGGAGAAGAAGAAAAACTTATATCAAGTGGGAGCTACATGGGTAAGGGAGGTAATCCCTAATCTTAAGCATGCTTCAAATTTCTCTTTGTATGCTAGAAATAATAAAAAATGCTTGCCTATGCGTAATTTTGGATTTAAATATTATGATAAAAATACGGTTAACATTGTATCCCAAAATCCTAAGGAAACATGTATCATGATAAATCTATGATTGTTAAACTTAAGGATCAAGATATTAATCCTAAGAAAGGGAGACACATGCCTAGACAAATGGGTAGATCTAGGAATGTCCAAGATGGACATGGTTATGCTAAGGTGAAGAGTCTAGAAAGGGAAAATCAAGCTTTGAGGGCAAAGCTTGACAAATTAGAGAAAAATCTAGATAGATTCATTAGGGGATCCAAGGGGTTAGGCATGATGTTAGGAAGTCAAGAACCCGACAATGATAGATCAGGTCTAGGATATCAATCCATAAGATCAAATGTGAGTACAAGGTCATATGCAAGTATGTCATATGATTATAGCAAAGGGAAGGCTAAAATTGGCAAGGAAATGTCATTCAAAGGGGAGAAAAAGAACTTAACCAAGGAAAAAGTATACAAAGTTAAGAGAGTTAAAGTTGTAGGTCAAGAAGCAGTGGTGGTATACCGGTGTGGTCTTGCCTTTATAGATGAGTCACCTAGGAAGGTGACTAGGGCTAAGAGCTTAAGGGAGAGCTCTAGGAGTCAAGATGGGATCCATGGACAATGGATCCCGGGAGGATTTCTCCTAGGGGACTAGATGGCCAAAGGATTTGGAAGACTAACTTGAGTCTTAATCCTAGGGATTTGGCACATCAAAAGGGTGTTTTATGGAGTAAAAGATGAAAATGTGACTATATTGCATGGAAATTGGTTTTCAATGTGTAGATGCCATTTAAATCAATGCTAGAGATAGATTGAGGTTCGGGATGAGAAGATATATCGAAGAGAGATCAAAACTAGGACTTTAGGCCAAGGATGAATTGAACGAATTGGATAGTTTTGAATTTCGTGTCAAACTTGGGATTGACAATAGATTTACTTGTAAACATATGTTTCCCAAGTAGACATAGGTGCCACAAATCTCCCCACAAAATTTTAGATTTTTTTTAGATTTGTGGAATTAGTTATGCGTTTATGAAATTAGGATAGAAAGGCTGGAAATAGGGTACCAGTCGTCTGATTCAGAATCAGTCGACTGGTCCAGTTCAATTCAGAAATTAGGCTTTCTAAGTCATTAGTCGACTGCCCCCCAATCAGTCGACTAATCTTTCTGTGATGTTTATCAGTGACTGACCTTGAGGCAGTCGACTGATTTGTGAATTATTTAAAAGGAATAGCCGTGCGGGGATGGCCGAACCTAGGGTTTCAGCGCCATCCCCGGCGAGTGTTCATCTCCCTCGACCTCCCCTTCTGCTTCATGAGTTCCCAAGGCCATAAAATCATATTCCTATTCTTCCTCCAACTCAGATCTAAGTCTAGGGCAAGAAGGGCATCTTCCTTGAGACAATCACGATCAGTTTTCACCATGCAACGAGCAGGGAAAAGGTAACGAGTTGTTTGCCTCACTTCTCGTAATTAATTCATGATTCATGACTAACTTGTCCCATGTTGCATGTTTTTTTTTGCTTTCCTTCTTTATGGGGTAATGTTTGGTACATACATGGGTAAATTGCATCTTAGAGTTGTCCAAAAGAGAAGGATGGGTGAGGGACCATCCCAACTGTTGGGTATGGCTTGGCGGGTTTCGTAAGCCAATACTCGGTCGATCTGAGAGACCTCTTCATGTCTACGGATTAAAATTTAATCCAAATAGAGACCCGTCTCCCATCGACCATCTCATGCCGTATCGAACGATCCAAATCACAACTTGGCCAATTACAAAAATCGGCCTTGTGATTTGCTCGACCGTTCGACCGCAGAAAAGGCGACGAGTTGATGGCCAACTTTTGTGTTTATGATCGGGATCCAGTTAGTTAATTAACAACTATGATACGAAACCAAATTAACAAACTAACACACATGAAAGGACAAGGTTAGTAAGCATAGCACAAAATTGACATAAGGTTAATAAAAGGAGCATGGAAAGGGTTATACCTCTCCGATCACCTCGCGCTCTTCTACCTTATGTCCCTCCCTTCACGGACATCGTGTGGGCGACGATCTATCACAAACTGAGATCAATGAGACCACCAACCGAGCTCTTCTTCTCACCTTGGCCGAAAACTCCAAACCCTAGCCTCTAGGGTTTTTCTGCCACAAGCTTCACTCCCTCTCCCTTTGCGCTGTCGTCCACTGGAGCTGCCCAAGGGCCACCAGACTGGCTTCTCACTTCGAGAGGAAGGAGAAGAAGATGCCTCACCCAAACAACCCTCCACTCAGCCCCTCCCTCAACCTTGCGGCGCCACCGCAAATTGTGGTTACGCCACCTCCCACCGGCCGTCGGTGGCTTCTCTCCCCTCGGTGAGCACCACAAAAGGTAAAGGACTCCTCTACCTTGTCTCTGTGAGCCCCAGCCGAAACTTGGTGGAGAGAAGAAGAAAGACCGAAGAGGAGAAGCCTCTTCTCCTTTGGCGCCGGCTGAACCCTAGGGAGACTAGGAGAGAGAGAAGAAAAGAGAGAGAGGCGTAGGGTGTTAACTCTTGGATCCAGCCTTGGTTTCATGATCTCCTAGGGTATTTATAAGGCTAAGGTAGGGACCAAGAGGAGGAGTTGGATCTTGGCCCACTAATGGATCTAAACCCGATCCATTAATTAAGATCCATTCCACTAAAGGATCTTAATTGAACTTCCTCACCAACCCCCATATTTTCATATGAGCTCCACATATTACGAGTCATCCATCCCCCCCGCGTTTAAGATCTTGAATGCCTGTTAATTAATTTAAATTACTAACAATTCAAATTAATTAACTTCTAGATCCTTGACTAGTACCACTCAACCTTATCATTGTGCCGGATCAAATCCACCTGCAGGGTTTAGCACGATGAACCTTTTGAGCTCATCAAGCATTATCATCATCCTGACTAACCTGGACATGGATTCCGTCAATAATCAACAACACATCATATTATTAATATTATCTCCCAACTTACCAGGCCTATCGATCTAATAGAATATATCTCACCTATTGGTAAATCAAAGAAATAATAATTAATAATATATGTCCGTTATTATTTCGGGATTATGGGATCGTACTCCATAATATAAACTGAGGTCCTATCCAATTATCGAGTCAGTACAAATTGGATAACCTCGGGTTTCGGTCCTGCTCAATTAACTCAAAGCACACTAATGTAATTATATGGTCAAGACCAACCACACCTAATTACACTACAACCATCCCAATGGGTTGTCCAATTTTATCTCGGTTGTGGGCCTCTATTTTATACTAAGCAAGGAACTGATAACATGATCTTCCATGTGACTCCACACACCATGTTATCTACAAAGCAAAGTAATTGGACTTCGTGCATGTACTAATGTAAACAAGCACCTAGTGTAGTTGTGATTATCTTTTCATACCTAAGATGTTCATATAAAGAAATTCATGTATTTTAGTATACACATCTTACAATCTCCCACTTATACTTAAAGACATTGCAGCTCTCACACTGTCATACATCTGACTCCCATATCCTCCACATGCCTATCAAAAGCTCTAGATGGAAGGGCTTTAGTGAAAGGATCTGCCAGGTTGTCCTCTGATGTAATCTTGGCGATAGCCACTTCTCCTCGTTTTACGATTTCTCATATCATGTGGTACTTACGCTCTATATGTTTACTCGCTTTATGGGCTCGTGGTTACATTGAGTTTGCAACTGCACCAATGTTATCACAAAAGATTATGATAGATCTGGGCAAACCAGGAATCACATCCATGTCCATAATGAAGTTTCTGAGCTATACAACTTCCTTGGGTGCCTCTGAGGCTGCCACATATTCAGCTTTCATGGTGGAGTCTGCCATACATATCTTCTTGACACTCCTCCAAACAATGGCTCCACCTCCTAAAGTAAACACAACCCCCCGAGGTAGACTTACTCTTGTCCCTATCTGACTGGAAATCTGAGTTTGTATAACCCATAGGGACTAATTGGTCTGCACAGTAAACCAACATAAAATCCCTAGTCCATCTTAGGTATTTTAATATATGCTTTATCGCAGTCCAATGTCCCTGTCCAGGGTTACTCTGATATCTTCTAACCATGCCCACGGCAAAACAGATATCAAGTCTCGTGCACAACATATCATACATGGGGCTTCCTACTGCCGAAGCATAAGGAATCGCCTTCATTTCCTCTATCTCCTTTGATGTTTTCGGATACATCTCCTTGGATAGAGGAACACCATGCCTGAAGAGTAGGAAACCCTTCTTGGAGTTTTCCATGCTAAAACGAGACAATACAGTGTCAACATATGAAGCTTGGGATAAGCACAACATCCTTTTCTGGCGATCCCTTATGACTTTGATCCCAAGGATGTGTCCTGCTTCTCCTAAGTCCTTCATATCAAACTGCTTTGATAGCCAGACCCTTACGTCTGATAACACTTTGACATTGTTGCCAATTAACAAAATGTCATCTACGTAAAGTACAAGAAACACCACGATGTTTCCGTCACATCTTTTGTATACACATGACTCATCCGGGCTTTGAGTAAATCCATATGACTGGATTACTTCATCAAAGTGGATGTTCCATGATCTTAAAGCTTGTTTCAATCCATAAATAGACCGATTCAGCTTGCACACTAGATGCTCTTTGCCCTTTGCAGTGAACCCTTCTGGTTGCTACATGTAGATGGTCTCCTCGAGACTTCCGTTAAGGAAAGTTGTCTTGACGTCCATCTTCCATACCTCATAATCCATATGAGCTGCAATAGATAAGAGAATCTAGATCAACTTTAGCATGGCTACCGACGAAAAGGTCTCCTCATAAATGATACCCTCTTTCTGAGTGTACCCTTTCGCAACAAGCCTTGCTTTGAAAGTCTCAACCTTCCCGTTTGATCCTCTCTTTCTCTTGTAGATCCACTTGCATCCAATGGTTTTACAACATTGGGTGGTTTTACTAACTCTCAGACCTGATTAGAATCCATAGATTCTATCTCAGAGTTCATTGCCCTTTGCCAAGAATTTGCATCCTGATCTTGGAGGGTCTCATCATAAGTCTAGGGATCCAGTTCATGTTTACCAGAGACCAAGTCTAAAGACTCTCCCAAAAACATGAACCTATCAGGCTATCTCACAACCCTCCCACTACGACGAGGCACCACCTGTGTATCCTCAGTGACACGCGGTACAGTGACTTGTGGTGTATCCTCTTATACAATTGGTCCTAAGGTTGGAATGCCCCCTCTTAACTCTTCAAGCACTAGTCTACTTTTGGGCTTATGGTTCATCACATAGTCTTCCTCTAAGAATCTGGCATTCATACTAATGACTACCTTTTGATCCTTAGGACTATAGAACAGACTACCCTTCGTTCCTCTAGGATAGCCTACGAACAGGCGTACCTCCGTACAAGATTCCAACTTATCAGTATCTCCCTTCAGCACATGTGCTGGACTACCCCAAATCTGAACATGTCCTAGACTGGGCTTGCGCCCAGTCCACAGTTCTGTGGGAGTATGAGGGACTGACTTAGATGGAACCAAGTTCAGTATGTACGCAATCGTTTCCAGAGTGTATCCCCAGAACGAATCAGGTAAGTCTGAATAGCTCATCATTGACCTAACTATTCCCATAAGAGTCCTATTCCTTCTTTCTGCCACTCCGTTCTGTTGGGGTGTACCGGGTGCAGTTAGCTGAGACTGAATCCCAGCTTCTGATAGGTAGTTCCTAAACTCTCCAAAGAGGTATTCGCCACCACGATCTGATCACAGTGTCTTGATACTTTTACTTCGATGTTTCTCCACATCAGCCTTGAATTCTTTGAACTTTTCAAAGCATCCATACTTGCGGCGCATCAGGTAAATGTACCCATACCTTGAATAATCGTCAATGAAAGTGACGAAATATTCAAACCCACCTCTAGCCAGGATTGACATAGGACTACACAAATCAGAATGAATCAGTTCTAACATATCTTTGGCCCTATACCCCTTAACCTTGAAAGGCCTCTTGGT
This sequence comes from Boesenbergia rotunda, assembly GCA_024364735.1. NCBI lineage: Eukaryota > Viridiplantae > Streptophyta > Magnoliopsida > Zingiberales > Zingiberaceae > Boesenbergia > Boesenbergia rotunda. Next base: position 32,798 of record JAGFNQ010007838.1, on the reverse strand, counting down.
CATCTTACCTTCCAAGCAAGACTCACAGGTTGGGAGATCCTCCACCACCAATGAACCCAGGGGCCCATCGACTATCAACCTCTGAATCCTACTAAGGTTAATATGACCAAGCCTAAGGTGCCAAAGGTATGTCTGATTCATCTTAGAAGGTTCCTTTCTCTTATGGAAGTTAGATGATGAGCTATTTATTTCAGATTGTATCGTGGGAGTTATTGGTTCTAGAGTATACAGATTACCGACCATTATACCTGAACAGATTGCATCGTGGTTATTTATTTCAGATTGCATGGTGGGACTTCCAGGCGTACGTGAAGGATGGAATGGAGGTAAGCCGAGGGCTTGTGTGCGCATCTGAGGGACGAGGGCCAAAGTCGAAGAGGGCTTGAAGGCAATAGGTTGAGGCTGCTGGAGCAGGAATGATGAGCTGAGGGAAGCGGACTTCGAGGCATGCATGAAGGATGGCATGGAGGCAAGCCGAGGGCTTATGTGCGCATCTGAGGGATGGGAGCCAAAGTTGAAGAGGGCTTGAAGGCAATAGATCGAGGCTGCTGGATGAAGAGTCGACCAGGTCGTGAGGTTCCGAGTGCTGAGGGAGTTGTACTTGGGGGGGGGGCTAAGTCGTGAGGGTTCGAGTGTTGAGAGAAATGTATTCGGGAAGGGTAACCCTAGACTTAGGCAGTGGACCAGTCGACTGGTGAGGGACCAATCGACTCATAGGGTCCACAGTAAGATTAGTCGACTGGTCTAGAACTAGCCAATTGATGGTGACTAGAATTCGAAAGGTCAGGCGGTGATATTCGAATTCAGAGTGGACTTGTCGACTGGTGCTGGACCAGTCGACTGGTAACGGTCATATTAGCCTCGAGTTCTATTTAAGGGAGCTCGTTTATGACTATTTCTTCTTGGCGAAACTAGCTTGGCTAGAGCTTGTTAGTAGCCTGGTATTGCTCAGTGATTGTCCAAGGGTTGTGGCGAGGTTTCTCCACCCACAAGGAGTGATAAGAGTTAGCCGGAGGTGCTCCGGGGAGTCATTCACCGAAGGATCGGGATCGTCCACCTTACGGATAGCCGTGGAGTAGGAGTTCCATCTCCGAACCACGTAAATCAGTGTGTTCTTCGTGTTTGTTAGTTTTAGTTTTTATTATTCCGCTTGCGCACTAACATTTGTAGGAAGAAAGATCGAAAAAGTGCTATTCACCCCTTCTCTAGCAAACGGTAAGATCCTAACAGGAAGAGGATCAAGGAGAAAGTTATGAGTTTTGAGAGCATACCCCCTTTACCTAGGGGTTGAAGTACCTTATATACCTAGAGGCTTGATCGTATGTATCTCCACACTCCCCTCCACGTTCCCTACTTGTCGGTTACTTGACAACTCTTAGGTAACGACTCTCGTGATTATTGAGACCTTAATTGTCATAGATAAAGGACAATAATTATCCATCATATATAAAGGACAATAATTATCGCCAACTTTCTTGAACAAGAAAGGGTAATGGTTATTGGAAGCAGGTTATCGGGTCTATGAGTTTCAGGGCTCCACACTCCCGAGAGGGTCTCGGGAGTCTTCTCCCCCGGGAGGGCCTCGGGAGCCTGTCATCCCGGGGAGGTCTCTAGAGTTTAAGGTCATCCTGAGTTGGTCTCGAGAATCTTTCTTCCCGAGGGGGTCTCGGGAATCTCTTTCCCCAGAAGGGCTTTGTAGACCATCCTGAGTTGGAATCGGGGATCTGCCTTCCCGAGGGGGTCTTGGGAATCTGCCCTCCCGAGGTGATCTTAGGAGTCTAAGGCTCGACCTAGCCTCGGGAGTCCGAGATAGATCGTTGAGCCTATGTGGACCCAGATACATAGCTTCCTCATTCCACGTGTCAATCCTGGGATGTTCAACCCCATCACAAGTCCCTCCCTTCAAGTCTAATTGAAGGAAGTGTGGCTGACTGATTAGACCAGTGGTGCAATGAGGGTAAGTTATACAGCTGTGGGTCCATATATCCATTACTACTTTATTGGCGGCTTGTTAGGTCCGAGGAATTGAAACATTCGTCCCTTGGCCCGAGGCAATCCCTTTGATTAGTCTTCCAAAAAGGCTTCTGCGAACTCTGAGGTACAACAATGATAGCTATCTATCATCTATTAAAAGCACATGGGGTCTCTTAATGGCGACAAAAGCCCTTCATGAATGCGCCTTTGCCATGTGCCAGGACTTCTCTCTTCGCGATTGTTCAACACTTGGTTTCATGATGCCATGGGATATATATAGGGCTAAGGTAGGGACCAAGAGGAGGAGTTGGATCTTGGCCCACAAATGGATCTAAACTCGATCCATTAATTAAGATCCATTCCACTAAAGAATTTTAATTGAACTTCCTCGCCAACCCCCATATTTTCATATGGGTTCCACATATTATGATTCGTCCATCCTCCTATATTTAAGATATCGAATGTCTGTTAATTAATTTAAATTACTATTAATTAATTTAACTTTTGAATCCTTGATTAGTACCACTTAACCATATCATCATGCCGGATCAAATCCACCTGCAGGGTTTAGCATGATGAACCTTTTGAGCTCATCAAGGGGGCATCATCATCTCGACTCACCAGGACACGGATTCTGTCAATAATCAGCAGCACATCATATTATTAATATTATCTCCGAACTTACCGGGCCTATCGATCTAACAGAATAAATCTCGCCTATTGGTAAATCAAAGAGACAATAATTAATAATATATGCCCGTTATTATATCGAGATTAAGGGATCATACTCCATAATAATATCTGAGGTCCTATCCAATTATTGAGTCAGTACAAATTGGATAACCTCTGGTTTTGGTCCTGCTCAATGTACTAAAAGCACACTAGTGTAATTCTATGGTCAAGACCAACCACACCTAATTACACTACAACCATCCCGAAGGTTTGCCTAATTCCATCTCGGTTGTGAGCCTCTACTTATACTAGACAAGGAACTGATAACATGATCTTCCGTGTGACACCACACACCATGTTATTTAAAATGCGAAGTAATGGACTTTATGCATGTACTAATATAAACATGCACCTAGTGTAGTTGTGATTCTCTTTTCAAAATGAAGATGTTCATATAATATAAAAGAAGCATGTCTTTCAGTATACACATCATACACCTTGAGCTGAGAATGAAAAATAACACACTCAGTATTTATTTCATTCTGCTCTCTAAATGTTCTGTACTCTCAACGATTGTAAGAGGCTTCTCCTCCTTAATCAAAGGAGATCTTTTAGTTGAGTTTTCATCATCTTAGATTAGCAACCACCCAAGTTATAAACCATGTAAATAGTTATGTTTCTTTCTTTTATGTTTATTATTTTTATAATTAATATTGTGTCCTTGTCGGAATAGAATGCAAGAGAATTAGTTTTTATTGTTCAGGGTTATTCACCCCCCTCTAGCTAGCCCAACACGATCCTATAGCTACCACCGACCCTTGTCCGGGTTCATGATGTATTCCATATATCCATGCGTGCGGTAGTATGTGGTGCATCCTACTCGTATTCCTAAAGATATGTCGATCTCACTCTAGCTAAATGCAACTTATGAAGAGGTTCTTGTGTGGATTTGAGTCACAGAGAGCGCTAATTGTGGAACAAAACCATCCAACTTGTC
>JAGFNQ010007838.1:0-19178 GCA_024364735.1 Boesenbergia rotunda | reverse complement strand
TTTAATGGAAACCTGCTTGAGGATGTATACATGATACAACCTGAAGGTTTCACATCGGTTGACAAAACCAAAGTATGCAAGCTTCGACGATCGATATATGGACTGAAGCAAGCATCTAGGAGCTGGAACATCCATTTTGATAAGACAATCAAAGAGTTTGATTTCTCACAAAATCCTGACGAACCTTGTGTGTACAAGAAGGTTAGTAGGAGTGCAGTCGTATTTCTAGTATTATATGTCGATGACATATTACTTATAGGAAACGATATATCAGTCTTACAGACAGTTAAAATTTGGTTGTCCAAAACATTCTCCATGAAAGACCTGGGAGAAGCAACCTATATCCTTGGGATTAGAATCTATAGAGATAGATCAAAACGGTTGCTTGGTCTTTCGCAGTCTACATATATAGACCGAGTGCTAAAGAGGTTTAGCATGTCGGAATCCAAGAAAGGTTACCTTCCCATCAGGCATGGGATCAACCTTTCAAAGTCTATGTGTCCGCGCACAGAAGACGAGAGGATTTGCATGAATAAGATTCCTTATGCATCCGCGATAGGATCTATAATGTATGCTATGATATGTACAAGGCCCGATGTATCGTATGCTTTGAGCGTCACAAGCAGATACCAGTCGGATCCAGGAATGGATCATTGGGCGGCTGTTAAAACAATCCTTAAGTACTTAAGAAGAACTAAGGATGTGTTCCTAATATATGGAGAAGGAGATATGGTAATACGTAGGTATACAGATGCCAGTTTCCAGACAGATAAGGATGACTCCAAATCGCAGTCTGGATATGTATTTACTTTGAATGGAGGCGCAGTAAGTTGGAAAAGTTCCAAACAAGACACCGTAGCGGATTCCACCACGGAAGCGGAATATATCGCAGCTTCGGAAGCAGCAAAGGAAGCAGTCTGGATCAAGAAGTTCGTCTCCGAACTTGGCATGGTTCCAACCATTGATGAAGCAATGCCAGTATACTGCGACAACAATGGAGCTATTGCACAAGCAAAGGAACCAAGGTATCATCAGCGATCCAAACACGTGCTTTGCCGCTATCATCTGATCAGAGAGATTATAAGTAGGAATGATATACAAATTGAGAAAATTCCCACTGAAAGGAATTTAGCGGATCCTTTAACAAAGGCCTTGCCTCAGAGCAAGTTTGAGGGTCATGTTAGAGCTTGTGGTATTGGATACCGTAGCGATTGGCATTAGGCCAAGTGGGAGTTTGTTAGTGATATGAGAGAAGTGTCCTAAGGCAATCGCCTTATGATTGTAAACATTTATTTTAATAAATGATAATTCACTATTTGAGTATACATGTTTGTATTTGATTGGGATCTTAAACTCATCTACTGAATGTCCGCAATACAACTCACAGCATAAGAGAATTTGTGATGGGATCACAACTAGTGATTATCTCTAAATGTGCAAATGTGAAGTATTGAAAATATCCCTAGTCGATGAATTGATAAATACGGACATTATCAATTCTGTTGAGACTAGCATGGGTTATTCTCTAATCAGCTGATTCTCACTGGCTGGTGACATTGGGATGTCCGGAGATAAACATGGATGCTAGTTAAGGGAACTAGTTCATTCGAGTACTAGCTGTAAGACTTCATATGGTTATCTATACAGATATGTCAATGAAGTTCTTACTGCGGCTTAAGTGCGATGTTCCTTTGACTTGCGGTGTTCAAGTCATCTTGGTCATGGAGACTTATACATTAACATCTTAAGCAAGTATCTCCAAGGAGGTGTGGACCCAGGATGATTGGGTATAAGCCGAAGTGCCCGAAGATGTTTGAACAGCCTACAAAGGATTCATCACTCCTTGCGAGGAGATGTATACCCAGGCCTATCGTCGGATTGTTACTCAAAGCCTCTGGCAGAGCATATCATGTTTAGAGTGCGAGTCTCTAAAATACATGAGAGTAATTAGAAATCCAAAGGACGAGAAAGACATTACTTGGGCTAGGTGTGACGTAGTCAGTCTAGTGGGGACTGACACAAACAGACCATGTCCTGAACCAAGTGGGTATAAGATGGTGAAGGGAATGAGGCACGAATCATTAGAGCTGCTGAAAGGTTTCGAAATTCTTTCTGAGGTCAACCGTTGATCTTTCGATTAATTGGGGGTCATGATGTACTACTAGGTGCCACTCATGATCGTTCTATAATTAGTTAATTATAGACGGCCAACATAAATTGAAAGCCTATTTAGTCACACGCACTACGAGTAATCCGAGGGATTTAAAACGAGTTGAAAATTAGATTTTCCAATCAAGAGAAATAAGACGAATCTGAGTTAATCAGAGGCGCAACGAAAGCTAAAAATGGCTAAGTCTTTTGAAGGCTTATCGGGCGAATTAAATGAGTTTAATTCGCGATCGGTTCGGCTCGGTTTGGCCGGCCAAAGAGGGTGCTAATCCTCTTTGGTTTGGCCGGCCATTAAAGGAGGATAAACCAATTTATTTTGGTTTAATTAATAAAATAAATCTAGCGTGATTTGTTTTATAAAATTATGGATAAATAAATTGATATATAAAGAAATTTATATAAAGAGATTTATAAAGAAATTTATAAAAATTTATTCTTTTTTGGAAATTAAAATGAACCATGAATTGGTTTAATTTTAATTTATAAAATCAGTTATGAATTGATTTTTTCATGATATGAAAATTTTATACAATTTTTATTCCATAATTAAAAAGAGAGAAGGATTTGTTTTATGGATAAATAAATTTGTATAAAGAAATTTATATAAATAAATTTATAGAAATTTATTCTTTTTATGGAAATTAAAATGATCCATGGAATGGTTTATTTTAATTTTATAAAATCAATTATGAATTGATTATTCCATAATAAGAAAGTTTATAAATTTCTTATAAAATTTATTCCATAATAAAAGGAGAAGAAGTATTTGTTTTATTATAAAGTTAGTTATAATAAAATTTGGCTTAAACGGAATAATTAATAAGAGAATTTATAGGATAAATTTCTTATGAAAAAATTCCGTTAAAGAGGAAACTTGGCAAGGGAGAAGCAACTATATAAAGGAACCAAAGGCAAGCCCTTAATTCCAATCAATTAATCAAGAGATTGTTGCTCCCTCTCTCTCTCTCTCTACACGCGTCTCTCTCTCTCTAGGGTCGGCGCCTCTCTATCTAGGGTCGGCTCTTTCTCTCTCCTCCCCTAAGGCTGGTGCAACTCCCAAGGTGGGCGTGAGCTACTTCCACCAAGAAGACCCCGAAGAAGAAGAAGCGGATCACGTCTCCTTCCTTCCCTTCCCGGAATTTGGATTCCGATTCTTGGTGAGAACTCGGCGTGGACGCGAATAGAGGTGGAGCTTCCAAGGGACACTACGGTTGGATCTCGTCCCTTACTTCGAGTTACGCGAGGTACTTAGTAAATTAGTTTACTTTTTTCGCAAAGTTTTAATTTATGATTATGTCCACACACCATAAGGTTGCATGCTAGATACGTGGTTAAAATAATTTAAGAAATTATTTTATGTTAATTCTTCCGCTGCACGTAAAAATTTAAAATTTTATGAACCCGTATCCTTGTCGACATGCACCCGGTCCCACCATGTATGTGGTATAAGCCGGGGACCCCAATAATGTTATGTTAAGCATTGAAAAGTATAATTTCAAAACTAAGCATCCTTATGTAGTAAATGCATTAGACTCATTCATACATCTATGTTATGCATCGCGCCAAGGTAAGTATATTTTATGCTTGTATTTCTGCTCATATTTTATGTCATGAATATGTATGCATTATGTTTATGTATGCTAAGAATTATGCCATGTATAAGTATGTTTTATGTTCATGTAGGTATGCTTTATGTCATGTATACGTTGCTTGATATATTAAGTCATGTTCATGTATGTTCATTTATGCCATGTATGACTATGCTTATGTTTATGCTTGAAGTTATGTTATGTCAGATGTTTGATATATTTATGTTGAAGCAACGAATGGTTTTAGTGAGTAGGAAAGGGGTTTTACTAAACCTATGTGCTTATAGTTTTATTTTCCTTGTACCGCAGATCAACCAAGAAGCTATTAAGGGAAGCCGCAGCGGAGGCAGAAGCATGTGTGTGTGTGGCAGTGACTTGGCAAAGGATTCTATATTCATACATAATGCATGCCTTGGAAATGTTTCTTAAATTTTATGACATGGTTTAGGGTTATGACTAATGGGTGACTCAAGACTCATAATACTACATTTATGGATAAGTATATGCTACCTATGAAATGATAATAAGTTATGAAACGGTTAAGTTATGATGCTATGCATATAAGTTATGAATGACAAGTTTAGGCACGTATAAATATGTCATGTATTAGTTGTATAGTTAAGAGCATGTTTAGAAAAAAAAATGATGATGATTCCGCTGCATTAAGATATTGTCTAAGTACATGTAATGTTGAGCGTAACGCCGCCTCTCTCGCCACACCACGAGGTGTGGGAAAAAGGCGGGTGTTACATCCATCATGGGGTTATAACTAGATCATTCTTTAGGAATGAGGCTAATGAAGTTGCTCTAATTTCCGAAATTGAACCTAGAAAAGTTGATGAAGCATTAAATGATCCCGATTGGATCAATGCAATGCAAGATAAACTAGGTCAATTTGAAAGGAGTCAAGTTTGGGACTTAGTCCCTAGACCTAAGAAGACCGCCATTATTGGAACCAAATGGGTCTTCAAGAATAAATTAAACCATAAGGGAGAAATCATTAGAAACAAGGCACGCTTTGTAGCCAAGGGCTATAGTCAAGTTGAAGGCCTTGATTATGATGAGACTTATGCTCCCGTGGCACGATTAGAGTCCATCCGATTGATGCTTGCATTTGCAGCACATCGAGGTTTCAAGTTATATCAAATGGATGTCAAATCGGCCTTTCTAAATGGTTTGATTAGAGAAGAGGTCTATGTCGAACAACTTCCGGGGTTTGAGAGTAGCGAATTTCCAGACCACGTGTTCAAGCTCAAAAAGACACTTTATGGCCTTAAACAAGCACCCCGAGCTTGGTACGAGCGGTTGTCGACATTCTTAATTGAAAAAGACTTTGTAAGAGGCCAAATAGAACCTATACTATTTCTACGGAGAGATGGTGACAATATTTTTGTAGCCCAAGTATATGTTGATGACATAATTTGTGGCTCAAACAATAGGGGCTATTTAAATGAATTCATTGGACACATGGAAAGTGAATTTGAAATGAGTCTAGTGGGAGAGTTGACTTTCTTCCTTGGACTTGAAATCAAACAAACCCGAGACGGGATCCTTGTGCACCAATCGAAATACACACAAGAAATGCTCCGTAAATTCAATATGATTGATTCAAAAGAGGTAACCACTTCCATGGCTACAAACACAAGATTAGACAATGATGAGAGTGGTAAACACGTTGATTTGACTCAATATCAGAGCATGATAGGTAGTTTGATATAACTCACAGCTAGTCGACCTGATATTCTTTTCGCTGTGGGTATGTGCGCTAGATATCAAGTTTGTGCCAAGGAATCTCACTTAATCGCTGTTAAGAGAATTTTGAGATATCTTAGAGGCACAATTGGAGTCGGTCTTTGATACCCCCGTACCGAATCTTTTGATTTAATTGGCTATACCGATTCTGACTACGTTGGATGTAAGTTGGATCGGAAAAGCACAAGTGGGGGTTGCCAATTCCTAGGTTCATCCTGTTGGGACCGGGTGCATGTTGACATGGATACGGGTTCGTAATTTTTAAAATTTAATTACGTGCAGCGGAATATTTAGCATAAATAATTTCTCAAATTATTTAACCACACATCTAGCATGCATCCTTATGTTGTGTAGACATGATCATACATTAAAATTTTGCAGAAAGTAAACTAATTTACTTGTTACCTCGCGTAACTCGAAGAAAGGGACGAGATCCAACCGTAAGCGTCCCTCGGAAGCTCCGCCTCTATTCGCGTCCACGCCGAGTATCTTCGGGATGACTTCGCAAAGCCACGAGTTTCATGCCGACAAGAACTACTAGATTCTCCAAAGGCACGACAAGAATACCAAGAGAGAGATGGGAAGACTAACCACCAAATGAAGAACGGAATCAAGATTCCGGGAGGTAGGAAGGAGTTGCGCCCGCTTCTTCTTCTTCATCGGCAGCTGCTTGGTGGGAGCTGAAGCTCACGGCAAAAGGGGTTCTCCTCTTAGGGCCGGCGACACTAGAGGAGGGAGAGGGAGAGGAGAGAGAGAGAGAGCTTATTTCTAGATCTCTTAGATTAAATTCCAAGTCTTGCCTTGGTTCCTTTATATAGTAGCCTCTCAACCGCCAAGTCTCCTTTTTATAAAATAAATTTTCATAAGAAATTTATCATATAAATTTTTCTATGATTTATTCCATCATGCCAAGTTTTTATCATAATTTAATTTATAATAAAAACAACCATGTCTCCTTTTTCTTATGGAATAAATTTTCACAAGAAATTTATTATATAAATTTTTCTTATCATGGAAAAATAAATTCATAATTGATTTTATAAAATAAAATAAACTATTCAAAGTTTATTTTAATTTCCATGAAAATAATAAACCAAACCTCGGTTTATAAAATTTATATTATCCATAATTTTATAAAACAAACCACACTTGGTTTATTTTATAACTTGAACCAAACAATTTGGTTCTCCCTTTAATGTGGCCGGCCAAACAAAGAGGGTAGGGACCCTCTTTGTCCGGCCAAACCCAAGCCAAGATCATATGAATTAAACTCATTTAATTCGTCCAATAAGCCTTCAAAAGACTTAGCCATTTTATACTTCTGATGCGTCTCTGAAAAACTCAGATTCGACTTATCTCTCTTGATCGGAAAATCTAATTTTCAACTCGTTTTAAATCCCTCGGATTACTCGTAGTGCGTGTGACTAAATAGGTTTTCGATTTATGTTGGCTGTCTATAATTAACCAATTATACAACGATCATGAGTGGCACCTAGTAGTACATCATAATCCCCAATTAATCGAAAGATCAACGGTTGACCTCAGAAATAATTATGAAACCCTTCAGCAGCTATAATGAATCATGCCCCATTCCCTTCACCATCTTATACCCACTTGGTTCAGGACATGGTCTATGTGTGTTAGTCCCCACTAGGCTGACTACGTCACACCTATCCCAAGTAACGTTTCCGTGTCCTATGGATTCTAATTACTCTCATGTATTCAAGAGATTCATACTCTGAACATGTCATGCTTTGGCCAGAGGTTCGAGTAACAATCCGACGATAGGCCTCGGGTATACATCTCCTCACAAGGAGTGGTGAATCCTTTGTAGGCTGTTCAAACATCTTCGGGCACTTCGGCTTATACCCAATCATCCTGGGTCCACACCTCCTTGGAGATGCTTGCTTAAGATGTCAAAGTATAAGTCTCCATGACCAAGATGACTTGAACACCGTAATTCAAGCGAACATCGCACTTAAGCTGGAGTAAGAACTTCACTGGCATGTCTATATGTAGACTACCATGTGAAGTTTTACAGCTAGTCACTCCAATGAACTAGTTCCCTTAACTAGCATTCATGTTTATCTCCAGACATCCCAATGTCACCAGCCAGTGAGAATCTGTAATGCCCCAAAAATTTCCATTTTAAGTCCTTAAAGTCCTTAGAACTATTTAAAAATGTTTTAGAAATATTCTAGATATTTTTAGGAATTTTTAGAATATTTTTATGGAATTTTCCGAGTCCGTTTAGTATTTTTTAAAAAAAGAAAAACTTTAAAGGGCAGCAGGGGGGTTCGAACTCGCGACCACAGGAGGAGCAAGCCCTTAAGGGCGCGCAAGTGACCGGCTGGGCTAGGGTATCAAGCACAACAATAGGTGGAGAGAAATAATTTTATAGAGTAGTTACGTTTTTTTTCATGAAGAGGTATTTAAACCCCGCTTAAGTCGCATGAAACCCTTGGGAGGAGAATTTTCGGCTGCGTGCGAGAAGGGGGCGAGGGAGGGGCGGCGAAAACAAAAGGGAACCTAGGTTTTCTTTCCTTCTCTCCTCTCCTAAGGGGCGCCGGCTAAGGGAATCTCAAGGGGGTCGGGGCGTTTCGCTCATCTCGACGAGAAGAACACGTAGGCGCGGACGGTTCGTAGAGATCTCAAGTTTCACCCGAGCCCTAGTCGTCTAATTTCGGTTGTAAGTCCAAGAAATCAAGGTAAGTACTGCTCACCTGCAGTAAGAGGCGGTTTTCCGTAAGTTTTTCCCCGTTAGAAAGTTAAAAATGAAATTTCCCTTTTGTTTTTGATTTTGCATACAATTATTATGTTGTTCTTCAGCTTAGTTTATTAGCTTGTGTAGCTAGATTTACAGAGTAAGAACGTTTTATTGTAAGCAGTTTATATAATTTATCTATGTACGAGTTATCTTTATTTTTGAGAGCAGACTTTTTAGAGATGACATAGTTGAGCTCGTAAAGGTCGCTATTAGAGTATATTAATGTGTTAATGTGTACTAATAGCTGTTCGTAAATGAGGTTGGGGTCCAAGAAAATTTATGAGAAAAGAAAAGAGAAGATGAAGATAAGAATAGAAAAGGCCAAAGCCTTAAGAAATCCCCGAAAGTCAAGACTTAGGGATTTGGGCACACAAGGTGCTCGTGAAAATGCCAAGGCATTCAAGATAAGAAAAAGTAAGTATTTTATTTTCTAAGGCCAGTACCCGGCGTCCAAGGGCGTCGTTAAAGAAATCCAGGTGTCCAATTCCAAGGTCTTGGCCCTGGTAGACCAAGGTCTGCTCTATTAGGATTGGTGGCTCGCTACCCCAACCTTTTAGGGAACGCGCATAAGATGGTACTTACGTCTTAAGTGGATCCAAGTGAGTATTATTTTCAAGTATATGCTTTAGCAGAATTTTCTAAAAGTTAAAGAAAGATTTAAAATTAAAGAATTGCTAAAGTTTCAAGCTAAGTCAAGAAAAAGTGAGCTAAGATGTATTAATGCTTGAGTATGCATGTTTTGAGTTATACATGTTTTAGTGTTTCTTTTAAGCATAAAAGTATCTCATGTGATTTCACATTGTTTAAAAAGCATGTTTGCACATTTCGAGATTTTGTGAGCTAGATAGTACTTGCTAAGCTTTATGCTTATTAGTTGCATTTCCTCTTGCTGCAGGTAAGGATAAAGGTAAACAATTCTAAAGGAAGGCGACAAGGCGGTGCTGAGTAACGTGTGTGTGGTGGCTGACCTTGGAGAGGTCCTTGGGACGAGACAGTTTAACTTATTTGAAATGCAATGTTTAAGGTTTTCAAATTTCAAGTTATTGTGTTATGGAGTTTATTAAACATTTATGATTTGGATAGTTTTACAGGCTCAATTTTGTAGAATGAAGATCCCATGTCATTTCAATTAGTATGCATACTTTTGTGAATGCACTAGATGAGCAAGGGCATGAGTAGTTTAGCATGTTGATACATTGAATTTTAGACTTATTCTTGAGCTTATTATTCCCTTTTGGACTAAGTCCTAATTGTGCTTAAAATTGCTTGTAAATTCGGTAGAAAAGTAAGATTTACAATCTATCTATTTGATGCATGTGCCAAGATGTTGTTAGATATGCTTAGAAAAGTTGCATTCATATTCCATAATGCTTTAGCAATATTATAGAGCCTTGTGTGATGAGTTTAAATGCATGACTATTAAAGTTAGAATATCATTTTTAGATAGATTTAAATACAAAAAAAAAGTAAGAAAGTTCCGCATCTTTAGTCGTGCATTAGAGTCAAGAAGTAGACAAGTAACGGTCCGTCTAAGGTAGAGAAGGCGGATCGCTACAGAATCGGCTGATTAGAGAATAACCCATGCTAGTCTCAACAGAATTGACAGTGTCCGTATCTATCAATTCATCGACTAGGGGCAATTTCAATACTTCACAATTGCATATGTAGAGATAATCACTAGTTGTGAATTCATCACAAATTCTCTCATGCTGTGAATTGTATTACGGACATTCAGTAAATAAGTTTAAGATCTTAATCAAATACATAGACATGTATACTCAAATAGTGAATATTTATTTATTAAAATAAATGATTACAATCATAAGGCGATTGCCTGGACACTTCTCTCATATTACTAACAAACTCCTACTTGGCCTAATGCCAATCGCTACGGTATCCAATACCACAGGCTCTAACATGACCCTCAAACTTGTTTTGAGGCAAGGCCTTAGTTAAAGGATCCGCTAAATACCTTTCAGAGGGAATTTTCTCAATTTGTATATCATTCCTACTTATAATCTCTCTGATCAGATGATAGCGGCGAAGCACATGTTTGGATCGCTGATGAGACCTTGGTTCCTTTGCTTGTGCAATAGCTCCATTGTTGTTGTAGTAAACTGATATTACTTCATCAATGGTTGGAACCACACCAAGTTCTGAGACAAACTTCTTGATCCAGACTGCTTCCTTTGCTGCTTCCGAAGCTGCTATATATTCCGCTTCCGTGGTAGAATCCGCTACGGTGTCTTATTTGGAACTCTTCCAACTTATTGCGCCTCCATTTAAAATAAATACGTATCCGAACTGAGATTTGGAGTCATCCTTATCTGTCTGGAAACTGGCATCTGTATACCCACGTATTATCATATCACCTTCTCCATATATTAGGAACACATCCTTAGTTCTTCTTAAGTACTTAAGGATTGACTTGACAGTCGCCCAATGATCCATTCCTGGATCAGACTGGTATCTGCTTGTGATGCTCAGAGCATACGATACATCGGGCCTAGTACATAACATAGCATACATGATAGATCCTATCGCGGATGCATAAGGAATCTTATTCATGCAAATTCTCTCGTCCTCTGTGCGCGGACACATAGACTTCGAAAGGTTGATCCCATGCCGGATGGGAAGGTAACCATTCTTGGATTCCGACATACTAAACCTTTCTAGCACTCGGTCTATATATGTAGACTGCGAAAGACCAAGCAACCGTTTTGATCTATCTCTATAGATTCTAATCCCAAGGATATACGTTGCTTCTCCCAGGTCTTTCATGGAGAAAGTTTTGGACAACCAAATTTAAATTGACTGTAAGACTGATATATCGTTTCCTATAAGTAATATGTCATCGGCATATAACACTAGGAATACGACTGCACTCCCACTAACCTTCTTGTACACACAAGGTTCGTCAGGATTTTGTGAGAAATCAAACTCTTTGATTGTCTCATCAAAACGGATGTTCCAGCTCCTGGATGCTTGCTTTAGTCCATATATGGATCGTCGAAGCTTGCATACTTTGGTTTTATCAACCGATGTGAAACCTTCAGGTTGTATCATGTATACATCCTCAAGCAGGTTTCCATTAAGGAAAGCTGTTTTCACATCCATTTGCCATATCTCATAATCGTAATGAGCTGCTATGGCCAGGACCATCCGAATGGATTTAAGCATAGCTACTGGCGAATAGGTTTCGTCATAATCAATTCCTTGTTTCTAACGATATCCTTTTTCCACTAATCTAGTCTTAAAGGTAACAACATTACCTTCCATGTCAGTTTTCTTCTTGAAAACCCACTTGCACCCTATGGGCTTAATCCCTTCAGGTGGGTTAACCAAGTCCCATACTTGATTTTCGTACATGGAATCCATTTCCGACTTCATGGCTTCAAGCCATTTATCCCTTTCTGAATTTTTCAGAACATCTTCATAACTGATAGGTTCGTCATCGCTAATGAGTTACACGTCGTTCGATTCACTTATGAGAAATCCATATCTCTCTGGAATATTGCGTGTCCTGTCAGACCTACGAAGAAGTGGTGTTGTTTTAGGTTCAACTGATAGCTCATCATTATGGGTTATTGGTTGTGGGTCTAGACTAGGTGTCTCTGTAATATCTATTGGAGTTCCTTGAACTTCTTCAAGTTCAATATTAGTCCCACTGTTTTCTTGTAAAAGAAATTCTTTTTCTAGAAATACAGCATGCCTTGAAACAAACACCTTTTGTTCCAAGGGATGATAGAAATGATAACCTTTCGTTTCCTTAGGGTATCCAATAAATAGACATTTATCAGACTTAGCATCCAATTTGTCTGATATAGTTCGCTTTACATAAGCAGGACAACCCCATATCTTTAGGTGAGATAAATGAGGTTTCTTACTATTCCATGTCTCATATGGAGTAGTAGAGACTACCTTGGTCGGGACTCTGTTTAGCAAGTAAACAGCTGTCCTAAGCGCATAGGCCCAAAAGGATTTTGGAAGAGTTGCATGATTTATCATAGATCTAACCATGCCCGTCAAGGTTCGGTTACGCCTCTCAGATACACCATTATGCTGTGGTGTATATGGCGGAGTCCATTGAGACAATATCCCATTGTCCCTAAGATAATCTTGAAGCTCTTGACTTAAGTATTCACCACCCCGATCGGATCAAAGTATCTTAATACTTTTGCCAAGCTGTTTCTCTACTTCACTTCTGAACTCTTTGAATTTCTCAAAAGCTTCAGATTTGTGTTTCATTAAGAACACATACCCGAATTGTGAGTGATCATCGATGAAGGTAATGAAGTAGCTATAGCCTCCTTGTGCAAGAGTTAACATTGGTCCACATACATCAGTATGTATTAGACAAAGCAATTCTCCCACTGGTTTACCTTTTCTGGAAAAGGGTAATTTGGTCATCTTGCCTTTTAAGCATGATTCACATGTATCAAATGAACCGGGTTCAAATGATTCCAGAATTCCACATCGGTGTAATTTGGTCATGCGTTTCTTACTTACATGGCCAAGACGACAATGCCACGTATAGGAGTCTATTTGATTATCTATTCGAGCACGTTTGTTGCTAACTTCGATATTGAAAATGTCATCGGATAAATCTAACGTGTAGATACCATTGCACAAAGTTCCGGTCCCATAAAGAACACCATTTAAAGTTATGTAACAACAATTGTTACTAAAAGTTAAATGATAACCCATTTCATTCAAGCATGAAATAGATACAATGTTCTTTATTAACGAAGGAACAAAATAACAATTATCCAATTCTAAGACACGTCCAGTAGGGAGCATTAGCAAATATGTTCCGATGGCAACAACAGCAATCTTTGCTCCATTTCCAACTTGCAAATTAGCTTCTCCCTTGATGAGTCTTCTTCTATTCCTTAGCCCCTGTATGTCATTACATATATGTGAGCTACACCCAGTATCAAGTACCCAGGTGGTTGAGGAAATAGAGTGAGCAACTCAGGAGGCTCTATAGTCTTCAGTAGGTTGAGCAACTCAGGAATGGTAGTCTCCAGCTTGTTCATCCGATAATTCATCACAAATTGTGAGTAACTTTTGGGCAAATAATGCAGAATTAAGTCAATACTTAGTTCGTGATCCATTGCAAAACCGAGTGTGCCCAGTCGCTCAATGTACCCCAACATCTTCAACACAAACTGTGAGACAGAAGTGCCTTCCTGCATCTTAGAGGTGAAGAGGAGTCTGGAGACCTCGAACCTTTCGGATCTCGCCTGCTCGTCAAATAACTCATGAACATGGAAGATGATGGTATAAGCATCCATATGCTCATGTTGCTTTTGCAGCTCATGTACCATAGCGGCTAGCATGATGCAACTCGCAAGTTCAGAATCGGTCACATGTTTCTAATAGGCCACTAACTGGTCTGGAGTTGCATCTTCTGGAGGACGGTTGGGAAGTTGATCTTCAAGGACATAAGCAAGCTTTTCTGTCTTGAGGACTATCCTTAGGTTTCGAAGCCAGTCCATGAAGTTTGGCCCAGTCAGCTTATTGGTGTCCAAAATGGAACGCAAATTCAGAGAAGACATGATCAAGTGATTATCCTAGAAATACAAATTGAGCTTATGTGAGAAGAATGATAAAGAATGCATCAACATATATTAATTAAATCCTATTTATTTTTCGAATCGAATAACCCTTTTTATCAATTCGGGAGATCGTAGGAACATCTCCAAATAGGTTGATATCCAACCATAGATAAGAACAACCATGGCTGTGGCCATCAAGTTATTCTTAGCTATGAAGGTAGGTAATTATACCGATTACATATCACATATATGTAACTACCACATTATGCTATCAACTAATTGAATGTTTGCATAAATCATTGGGTTGTTAACTCATTAACAAGTATGCAACAATATACATAGCACCCAACTACACCTCTCTTTACATCGACCTTGGCTGTGGCACAACAAATCGATGCTCCAAGCTTAAGGTTGACCCATTAATCAAGAAGTAGTTTTAATATGGTTGGAGCTCATTCAACCGTTTAGTCAGGCTTGGATGTGTCCAACAACCAAAACTAAGGATTGACCTCTGACTCCAACAATATTAATCATAAACTAATTCCATGGTTTGAACACGTTGAGGTTCAAGCTGGGCATGGATGTGTCCATCAACCCAAACGAGAAACAAAACTCTGATTCTAACCATATTAATGGAAGGTGTTGGCCTTAATATTTTGTACGGAGTTTTGGGTCTCATCCTTTTCTTTTAAGCACATTCATGACATATAATTATGTCATGTACTAACGATTTCCTTAATAAAGTATGTATGTGACTTAATTTATCAAGTCTCATTAATTGAATTAGGAACCAGATTTCCTAATTCTAATTTCACACTTTATTCAAGGAATTATTTTGGGAAACATTTTCCTAAATTGTCATAATCAATTTCGGAAATAATATGTTTAAGACTTTGATTTCTCTAAATCAAATCTTATTAAATTAAGAGACAGATTCCCTTAATTCAACCACATATTATTTTCATGAAAATCTTATCTAAGGAAATATACTCTATAGGAAACAATTTCCTAATTAATTTTCAAGACAATAATATGTATGAGCATCACCTCATAAATCAAATAAGGAAATTATCATTTGAGAATCACCTCAAAAATTTCCAAGCCTGACTAAACGGCTCCCCGAGGCTCAATCCAAAATTAATATCAATAAATAACTTAATTTGGACGGCTCCCCGAGGCTCAATCCAAAATAAGAATTTATTTATGGAAAATTAATATCAATAAATAACTTAATTTGGACGGCTCCCCGAGGCTCAATCCAAAATAAGAATTTATTGATAATATAATTTAGACGGCTCATCGAGGCTCAATCCAAATTAAACATTTGACAATTTAAATTCAATTTAGGAAATTTAATTATAACAACTAACTTTAAATTGGACGGCTCTCCGATGCTCAATTCAAAATAAAAAATTTTGTAAATAATTTAATTTCCAATTATGAATTTAAATGCCAATTAATATTCCATAATTTGTCTAGACTTTCTCGAAAGAAAGTGCCTAAAATGGCTAGCTTTCCATAAATGGAAAGTTTCCAAAAATAAAATTTTCAGAATAATTGTAAGTTTTTGGTACAAAGAAAACATACGCATTTCCAAAATTAGAAAATTTCCAAAATAGGAAATTTCCAAAATTTGGAAGTTTTCAAAAATGGAAAGCATTCACAATTATCATAAAATTTCAGAAATAGGGATATTTCAAAAGTTTGCGAAATTTCATGAGGATTTCCAAACATTGAAATTCCTAAATCTAAAATTTACCATAATTGGAAAGTTTCCATAATTGAAAAATTTTCCAAAATTAAGATCATGACAAAGTTTTCCGCAAAACAATTATATGATTATGTCGAACACTAACCAGCTCTGATACCACTGTTGGGACCGGGTGCATGTTGACATAGATGCGGGTTCGTAATTTTTAAAATTTAATTACGTGCAGCGGAAGATTTAGCATAAATAATTTCTCAAATTATTTAACCACACATCTAGCATGCATCTTTATGTTGTGTAGACATGATCATACATTAAAATTTTGCAGAAAGTAAACTAATTTACTTGTTATCTCGCGTAACTCGAAGAAAGGGACGAGATCCAACCGTAAGCGTCCCTCGGAAGCTCCGCCTCTATTCACGTCCACACCGAGTATCTTCGGGATGACTTCGCAAAGCCACGAGTTTCGTGCCGACAAGAACTACTAGATTCTCCAAAGGCACGACAAGAATACCAAGAGAGAGATGGTAAGACTAACCACCAAATGAAGAATGGAATCAAGATTCCGAGAGGTAGGAAGGAGTTGCGCCCGCTTCTTCTTCTTCATCGGCAGCTGCTTGGTGGTGGCTGAAGCTCACGGCAAAAGGGGTTCTCCTCTTAGGGACGGCGGCACTAGAGGAGGGAGAGGGAGAGACGGAGAGAGAGAGAGAGCTTATTTCTAGATCTCTTAGATTAAATTCCATGCCTTGCCTTGGTTCCTTTATATAGTAGCCTCTCAACCGCCAAGTCTCCTTTTTATAAAATAAATTTTCATAAGAAATTTATCATATAAATTTTTCTATGTTTTATTCCATCATGCCAACTTTTTATCATAATTTAAATTATAATAAAAACAACCATGTCTCCTTTTTCTTATGGAATAAATTTTCACAAGAAATTTATTATCTAAATTTTTCTTATCATGGAAAAATCAATTCATAATTGATTTTATAAAATAAAATAAACTATTCAAAGTTTATTTTAATTTCTATGAAAATAATAAACCAGATCTCGGTTTATAAAATTTATATTATCCATAATTTTATAAAACAAACCACACTTGGTTTATTTTATAACTTCAACCAAATAATTTGGTTCTCCCTTTTAATGTGGCCGGCCAAACAAAGAGGGTAGGGACCCTCTTTGGCCGGCCAAAGCCAAGCTAAGATCATATGAATTAAACTCATTTAATTCGTTCAATAAGCCTTCAAAAGACTTAGCCATTTTATGCTTCCGATGCGTCTTTGAAAAACTCAGATTCGACTTATCTCTCTTGATCGGAAAAACTAATTTTCAACTTGTTTTAAATCCCTCAGATTACTCGTAGTGCGTGTGACTAAATAGGCTTAAAATTTATGTTGGCCGTCTATAATTAACCAATTATAGAACGATCATGAGTGGCACCTAGTAGTACATCATGATCCCCAATTAATCGAAAGATCAACGGTTGACCTCAGAAATAATTCTGAAACCCTTCAGGAGCTATAATGAATCGTGCCACATTCCCTTCACCATCTTATACCCACTTGGTTCAGGACATGGTCTATGTGTGTTAGTCCCCACTAGGCTGACTACGTCACACCTAGCCCAAGTAACGTTTCCTCGTCCTATGGATTCTAATTACTCTCATGTATTTAAGAGATTCGTACTCTGAACATGTCATGCTCTGGCCAGAGGCTTTGAGTAACAATCCGACGATATACCTCGGGTATACATCTCCTCGCAAGGAGTGGTGAATCCTTTGTAGGTTGTTCAAACATCTTCGGGCACTTCGGCTTATACCCAACCATCCTGGGTCCACACCTCCTTGGAGATGCTTGCTTAAGATGTCAAAGTATAAGTCTCCATGACCAAGATGACTTGAACACCGCAAGTCAAAGGAACATCGCACTTAAGCTGCAGTAAGAACTTCACTGACATGTCTATATGTAGACTACCATATGAAGTTTTACAGCTAGTCACTCTAATGAACTAGTTCCCTTAACTAGCATTCATGTTTATCTCCGGACATCCCAATGTCACCAGCCAGTGAGAATCGACTGATTAGAGAATAACCCATGCTAGTCTCAACAGAATTGATAGTGTCTGTATCTATCAATTCATCGACTAGGGACAATTTCAATACTTCACAATTGCACATGTAGAGATAATCACTAGTTGTGAATTCATCACAAATTCTCTCATGCTGTGAATTGTATTGCGGACATTCAGTAAATGAGTTTAAGATCTCAATCAAATACATAGACATGTATACTCAAATAGTGAATATTCATTTATTAAAATAAATGATTTCAATCATAAGGTGATTGCCTTAGGACACTTCTCTCATATTACTAACACATCCTTAGTTAGTTGGTCAAGTCGGAAGTAACATTGTGTTGTACTCTCCACGACCGAGGCTGAATATATTGCTATGGGAGAGAGTGTATCACAGTTGTTGTGGATGATTCACACTTTGGAGGACTATGGATTGAGTTATAAAAGTGTGCAAGTGTTGTGTGACAACATTAGCACAATTAATCTAACCAAGAATCCAGTCCATCATTCTATGACCAAACATATTGAGGTGCGTCGCCACTTCATTAGGGATCATGTCGCTAGGGGAGATATTGTACTCTCACATGTAGAGTCCAAATCAAACCTCGCTGATATTTTCACTAAACCACTCCTCGAAAATGAATTTAGTTTCTTAAGAAGGGAGTTGGGAATGTGTCGCGCTTCATAGTTTTCAAAATACATTCAAAACCCTTCATGATTATTTCAAAATTGTTGGGAAACAATTGGGTAACTTTGGGGACATCTCACACAAA
Organism: Boesenbergia rotunda; assembly: GCA_024364735.1. NCBI lineage: Eukaryota > Viridiplantae > Streptophyta > Magnoliopsida > Zingiberales > Zingiberaceae > Boesenbergia > Boesenbergia rotunda. The sequence goes on along the minus strand of JAGFNQ010007838.1, from coordinate 783 downwards.
CTATAAGGTTTACCAAAACGTGTTTGTTTGCTAGATATGGGGTGAGATGCTAGGATCAACTCAATTTCTCAAAATGTCAATGCATCCCTTGAGAAATTAAGTTGACGAGATAAAAATCACTTCGGTGACCAAGTATGGGGAAAACCAATGGATAACATATATGTATTTGGCTCCATGATCATACTTGGACATTCCAATCAAGGAGACTTGATTGGAAACTTGGATTTGACACAATCTTGATTGAAAGTGCTTGAATGATTTTTGATTGAGCTTGACTCCACTTGGATGGAGCAAAGTGTTTGCTTAAACCATAAGGACCTTTGATCCTTGTTTAGGGATCAGTTTTAGTCAAGAGATCACTTCCAAGTTCGATATTTTCCATCAGATTCCCTCAGAAATTATGTAAATGTCTGAAACTGAAAGGTTCAGATCGTATCTGGGCGTATCAGGAACCCTGATCGGTCACTGGACCGATCAGGAGTAGGGCTGATCGGTCCTCGGACCGATCTGTGTCCCTTCTGCGTTGATCGCTCCACAGACCGATCAGAGGGGTCACAGAGAGTTAACGAAATTTTTGCCCAACCATTCTGTGCTAGCCTAGATCGGTCACTGGACCGATCTGGCACCCTGTCGTGATCGGTCCACAGACCGATCAGAGGGCTTCCCGAGTATCATCTAATCCTACTGTTCGCTTTCTGATCGATCAGCCGATCGATCAGGAGCCTGCCTGATCGGTCACCCGACCGATCAGGACCAGGCCAGTCCGATCAGGCCAGAGCCTGA
>JAGFNQ010007837.1:411796-443758 GCA_024364735.1 Boesenbergia rotunda | reverse complement strand
CAGTCTACAATTTAGGGGGAAGCTCCAAATTAGTTGGCACCTCAAAGTCACCCTTTACCCGTCTGGGTACCTAGGACTAGTTTCAAAAGTTAGTCTGACACTTGACCTACTCAGTACCAGGGTAGGGCGAGCTGATAGTACGTTAGGGAAGCTGATCTAAGGAGTCAGGTAGGGGAAGGCGTCCTCTATTTGGTCTTCTTAGCCCAGTGGAACTAGCCGAAGCTACCTCGCCACATCCTGGACTAGTTAGACCAAGGAGTTTCAATAGGTAGGTTAAAAGTACAACTTCCTTAAGCGGTTTTGCCTAGAAAGTGGTTGTTGATCCAATAAGGCTTCGGCCAAAGAAGACCTCTGTGCCTCGCCACGGCCTGGAAACCAATTATGGAAGTATACTTTTAAACTGCTTCTTGTCAAACCTGAATCTAACAAAAGGTCAGATTAACTTTTATAAATCAAACTCAAACTTATCTCACACAAATCATAGGATCCCTTTGATTGACAACTTAGATCAAGTGAGATGAATAAGGACAACTAAAATCAAATTTCAAAATTTAAATTAACAAAATCAAATTTCAAAATTCAAATTAACAAAATCAAATTTCAAAATTCAAATTAACAAAATCAAATTTCAAAATTCAAATTAACAAAATCAAATTTCAAAATTCAAATTAACTAAAATCAAATTTCAAAATTCAAATTAACAAAATCAAATTTCAAAATTCAAATTAACAAAATCAAAATTTCAAAATTCAAATTAACAAAATCAAAATTTCAATTAACAAAATCAAATTTCAAATTTCAAATTAACAAAATCAAATTTCAAAATTCAAATTAACAAAATTAAATTTCAAAATTCAAATTAACAAAATCAAATTTCAAAATTCAAATTAACAAAATCAAATTTCAAAATTCAAATTAACAAAATCAAATTTCAAATTAACAAATTCAAAAGTCAAAATTAATAAAATTCAAATTCAAAAATTCATAAAAATTCAAATTCAAAATTCAAATTCAAAAATTCAAATTCAAAATTTAAATTCAAAAATTAATAAAATTCAAAATTCAAATTCAAGTTTTAAATTCTTTAGGATGTTTAAAATTTTCTTAAATTTTTAAAAAAAAAAATTCAAAAACTTAACCTAAGTTCTAAATCTTTTACTTAACTGTAGGTAAATAAATGGATTATTGACAGTGGGTGCTCCAGACACATGACTGGGGATCCCACCAAATTTACAGAACTCAAGTACAAAAGACTAGGGACCGTTGCTTTTGGAAATAACGGTAAACTTAAGGTAATTGGCCTAGGTAATATTGAACTTGAGTCTGATTTTATAATTACAAATGTATTACTTGTTGAAAATTTTCACTTCAATTTACTGAGTATTAGCCAATTGTGTGACACTGGTTATAAGGTTAGGTTCCTATCCAATGAATGTCTGATCAAACACAATGACAACCCAAACATCACACTTAGAGGACTTAGGCACAATAACATTTATGAAATTAAGTTAACCTGTCCCTTAGAAAATTGTCTTTTAACCCATAAGGATGAGACTTGGCTCTGGAATAGGAGACTTTCACACATTCACTTCAGAAAACTACCTAAACTAAAAGGTTTAGTTAGAGGCCTACCAAAGTTATCTAACCTTGAGTCAACCTTATGTAACGCATGTCAACAAGGAAAACAAACTAGGTCAACCCACAAACCAACTAGTCAAACTCAAACTAAGTCAATTCTTGAATTAATTCACCTAGACCTATTTGACTCACATGGGGTAAAATCAATTAGTGGAAACTTTACTGTTTAGTAATCATAGATGACTATTCAAGATTTACCTGGGTAAAATTTTTAAAAAATAAAGATGAAACTTTTGATATGTTTACTCAATTTTGTAAATTAGTAGAAAATGAAAAAGGGATTAAAATTAAAAGACTTAGGAGCGATAACGGCGGGGAATTCAAAAATCAAAAATTTAACCAATTCTGCTTAGAAAATGGCTACCATCACGAATTCTCTTGTCCTAAAACACCTCAACAAAATGGAATAGTAGAAAGGAAAAATAGAACACTACAAGAAGCAACCAGAACAATGCTAAATGAATACAATCTACCTAAATATTTTTGGGCTGAGGCTGTTAGTACAGCTTGTTATGTACAAAATAGAATAACTATAAATAAAAATCTAGGAAAAACAACTTTTGAAATCTATTATGAAAAACAACCTAATATTAAGTATTTTAAAGTATTTGGATGCAAAGTGTATATATTAAACACTAGAGAACACTTAGGAAAATTTACCTCTAAGGTTGAGGAAGGTATCTTTGTAGGTTATTCCCTTACCAGTAGAGCTTATAGAGTTTATAATAAAACTACCCTAAGAATTGAAGAAACTACAAATGTAAAATTTGATGAAAAGTCTAGCCCAAATAACCTTGATCAAACCACCTACCAACCAATTGATTTTGTTAGTACTGACCCAAATGAAAGCCAATTTGAGGACCGAGACCATGATCTGACTGAACCTGCACCTGAATCTGAACCTAACCAACCCAGAACTATTCGAGTTAGCTCAGCCCACCCAACTGATCAGATCATAGGCGATCCAGACTAAGGGTTCAGACCAGATCAGCCTTTAGGAACCTTAGTCAAATTGCCTTGATTTCAAAAATTGAACCCAAGTCTATAGAAGAGTCCTTACTTGACCCTGATTGGATCATAGCCATGCAGGAAGAGTTAGCCCAATTTGAACGTAGTCAAGTCTGGGACTTAGTACCCTTACCTAAAGGCAAGAAATTTATTGAAACTAAATGGGTCTTTAGGAATAAACTTAACGAACAAGGAGAAACAGTCAGGAATAAGGCTAGGTTAGTAGCTAAGGGTTTAGCCAAGTAGAAGGACTTGATTATGATGAAACCTATGCCCCTGTAGCTAGACTTGAGTCCATTAGGATGCTTTTAAGTTATGCAGCCCATAAGGGATTCAAGTTGTATCAAATGGATGTTAGGTCAGCCTTCCTAAATGGCCTGATTAAGGAAGAAATCTATGTAGGCCAACCCCCAGGTTTTGAAAGCCTAGAATATCCTGACTATGTCTTTAAACTTAAGAAAGCCTTATATGGACTTAAGCAAGCCCCTAGGGCCTGGTATGAAAGATTGTCTAACTACTTAGTATCTAAAGGCTTTAACCAAGGCAAAATTGACCCAACACTATTTGTTAAAACTCTAAAAACTGATATTTTTATAGCTCAAGTATATGTAGATGATATAGTATTTGGCTCAACTAACTCAAATTTTTTACAAGATTTTATAACGGTAATGGAAAATGAATTTGAAATGAGTTTAGTAGGTCAATTAACTTTCTTTTTAGGGTTACAAATAAAACAGACTAGTGAGGGTACTTTTGTCTATCAACAAAAATACACTAAAGAATTACTTAGAAAATTTGGAATGGATAGTGCTAAAGAAATTAAGACACCTATGGCTACCAATCAAACTATAGATAGTGACACAAATGGCAAACCTGTTGACCTTAAGTATTATAGAAGTGCTATAGGTAGCTTACTTTACCTAACTGCAAGTCGACCTGATATTCTCTTTGCAGTTAGTATGTGTGCTAGGTATCAAACATGTGCTAAAGAATCACATCTAACCCTAGTTAAAAGGATATTTAGGTATCTCAAAGGGACAGAAAGTTTAGGAATTTGGTACCCTAGAACAGCCCAGTTTGAACTTATTGGATTTTCTGACTCAGATTATGCTGGCTGTAAATTAGATAGAAAAAGTACCAGTGGTGGATGCCAACTTCTAGGACCCTCACTAGTTAGTTGGTTCAGTAGAAAACAACATTGTGTTGCCCTATCCACCACTGAAGCTGAATACATAGCAATGGGTGAATGTGTAGCCCAATTACTCTGGATGATGCATACCTTAAAAGATTTTAACTTAGATTTTAAGAAAGTCAAAACTTTTATAGATAATCTAAGTTCAATTAATCTAACCAAAAACCCAATTCACCACTCTAGGACCAAACATATAGAAATTAAGCACCATTTTGTTAGAGATCATGTTAATAAAGGGGAAATAGAACTTAATCATGTTGAATCCAAATCTAACCTAGCTGACATATTCACTAAACCACTTCCTGAATCCGAATTTAGCAATTTAAGAAGGTTAATAGGAATGTGTGTTGTAGACTAGGATTGACCTAATCACTTTTACTCAACTCACAAATTCTGTTTGACACATAGCTTGAGTTAGAGTTAATTTTTGTACTTGCATTTTCTGTACTCTCTAAAATGTGTATTTTTTAAACTTGATTTTCAAAATTGACTTTGATTTTCACACTTAATTTTTAAAAAAATTAACTTTGATTTCAAACTTGACTTTCGAGACTAGTGGACTTAGCCTAAGTTTGACCCCTAGAGATGCATGTTCCTATAGATTTAGAGGCCGCATCTCACAAAGCACATTAGGTATAACATGTTTGTGTATGCTAAAACTTAGAACGGGGTGAGATGCATAGGGTATTGCCTGGACTTCAGAATGCTTAAACCTGTGCATCGTAGCAAGTCTGGGCGTTAAATACCAACTTCATATTGATCAAGTCAAGTAGTCTTTCTGTAAAGCTAAGCTAGACACTAGTACTTGACTTGACTAACCTAGTGAAAACTACTATCCTATAGATAGTTAGCTAGTAACTACGGTTAGACATTCAAAATAGGCTAAACTTTCTTACTTGGTTCAGGGGGAGCTTGAGTTTATATTTTGTATTCTAACTCTAAAAAATGTTTAGTGAAAACTGTTTTAGAAAATATCTTCTTTAATTGAACAAGGATTTAAAAAAAAAAAATCTTGAAATTTCCTTTAACATTTATGCTCTCCGATTGTTTGTGTTAAATTAAGAATTTGACTTACCCCTCTGAATCAGTTTAGAAACTTAGTATGCTTGTTAAGCATTTTTTTCCCCAAATACTTAAAGTATTTTTTACTTGGCTGGCATATTACTTGATTGCTTGTTTTATTTCTGATGCTTGCGCACTTATTATTTCTTTGTTTTGATGAATGCCAAAGGGGGAGGGTTTAAGGGTTGAGTTAGAAAATTAAAATTTCTGATCTTAGAGCATGTCATTTGCATATTATTCTTGGACTCATTGCTTTATCTGGTATTTTCTAACTTTAACCCAGGTTGTCATTGCATCAAAAAGGGGGAGATTGTTGGTGCAATTTGCACTAATAGTTAAACCTGAGTTTTGATGAATGACAAATAGGTTAAAGTTAGACTTGCTTTTGGTTTTGATCTCTTTACTAAGTGTGCAGGGTTGAAAGACTTAGGACCTGACACCAGGCTGAAGTCCAGGGTGGTTGAGTCCTGACGGGAAGTCCAGGGTGGTTGAGTCCTGGCGAGAAGTCCAGTTGGGTTCACGGGGCCTGACAACTGGTTGAAGCCCAAGTTGGTTGAAACTTGGCAAAAAGACCAGGGTGGTTGAGCCCTGGCAGGAAGACCTGGTGGGTTAAGAAGTTGAGTAGAGCTGCACGAGGTAAGTGAGGTAAGTCACTGGAGGAGCGAACCAGTGAGGACGGGTCCTATTTTAGGACTGTAGGCGCGGTCCAACTTAGGCCCATTTTGGTGACCTCGGTTGAGTCCTGGTTAGATCCTTATCCAGGTTTGGACGGGGTCTAATTAACTCTAAATGCATTAACTCTATTTTACAGAATTTATTTAATTAGATTCTAAATGCATTAACTCTATTTTACAGAATTTATTTAATTAGATTCTAAATGCATTAACTCTATTTTACAGAATTTATTTAATTAGATTTTGTAGTTGAATTTTATAAAATTATTCCTTATCTAAAGCCTTGGTGGAGGATAAATTATCAATTAAATTATTCGTATTTCCTTCTTTTTAGAGAATAAAATTATTCCTACTAATGCTTAAAATTCTCACGTAAAGCTTAGCTGGAAGGATAAAATCTCCTTTTAAATTATTAATAAAATTGTAAGAGGATAAAACCTCTCGGTTAACTTTTCAATATTCTGTATTTATATTTTATTTAAATTATTTTCTTAATTGAAGCAAAGGATAGAAACATTATCTTTTTTTTAATTATTTTATCTTGTTGATGGATAAAATTTGAGCTGAGAAGATCATGCATCGAGGCACTATAAATAGAAGCAAGCAAGCCCTCTAACAGATAAGAAAATTTGATTCTAGTTCAAGCTTTGGCGCTCTCTTGCTTCCACGCTCCTCTGCTGCGGTTTGCGCTTTGACTCGACGCTGTCCGACCGCTGCTGGAAGATCGCTCCCAACACCCAAGCTGCTTCAGATAAATCTAAGTGTTGGGTAACGAATTTTTTTCTGCACTTAAATTATTTAAGGGGGAAGTGTAGGGCTGTTACACTTCCGCCCAATCTTGTATTCGAATCACTCTATCGGTAGTTTGTCGGTAGAGGTTTTTAGTGGATTGCCCACAGGAAAGGTTCAAGGAACCTGGGCCTTCGAGTAGGAGTCGGCGAAGGCTCCGAACGAAGTAAAACTCCTCGTGTAATTTTGTTTTATTTTTCGCTTTCGCATTTCGTTTTAATTTTTCCGCTGCGCACGTTATAAAAAGCATCGTACAATTTTCTATCGACTCTGATTTTATAACGAAGATTTTAAAAGTCACGTGATTCACGCCCCCTCTCACGTGCATCGGTCCTACAGAATTTTCTTCTGTCCTTACATTTTGCCATTTATCAGCTTGTGGGGGGCATTTTGGACCCCCAAAGAACTGCTAGAAAAGTGTTAGAATGTGGATTGTACTGGCCCACCCTATTTCATGATTCATATGTCTTTTATAAAAATTGTGATAGATGTCAGCGAACTGCGAACATAGGAGCGAGACATGAGATGCCCCAACATGCTATACTTTACTGTGAGATTTTTTATGTTTGGGGGATAGATTTTATGGGACCTTTTCCTGCATCTTATGGTTATTTGTACATTTTACTTGCTGTGGATTATGTTTCAAAATGGGTGGAGGTCATTCCCTCCAAGATTGATGATTCTTCTGTTGTTTGTAGTTTTGTTAGGTCACACATTTTCTGCAGGTTTGGAATTCCAAGAGCCATAATTAGTGACCAAGGATCTCATTTTTGCAACAAACACATGAAGGCACTGCTGAGTAAATATGGGGTTGAACATAAAGTTTTACATCCTTCCATACCCAAACAAATGGACAGGCTGAAATTTCAAACAGAGAGATCAAATCAATTCTAGAGAAGACTGTTGGACCCACTAGAAAGGATTAGAGCATGAGGCTAGATGACGCACTTTGGGCCTACAGAACTGCATTCAAGACTCCGATTGGCATGTCTCCCTACCGTTTGGTTTATGGTAAAGCTTGTCATCTCCTCGTGGAAATAGAGCACAAGGCATATTGGGCGGTGAAGGCTTGTAATTTCGATGCTACCAAGGCGGGAGAAGAAAGAAAATTGCAACTTCAAGAACTTGAAGAAATTCGGCTAGAAGCATTTGAAAATTCAAGGACCTACAAGGAAAAGACCAAAAATTTTCATGACAAGCACATCTTGAAAAAGACTTCCAAATTGGTAACAAGGTCTTATTGTATAAATCAAGGCTCAAATTGATAAGAGGTAAGTTAAGGTCAAGGTGGGAAGGTCCATTTATTGTAACTAACATTTTTCTTTATGGAGTTGTTGAAATTAGGGATGAAGCTAATGGATTTGTGTGGAAAGTCGATGGCTACCGGCTCAAAAAGTATTTTGAAGAATTGAAGGACCTAGAGGTGGATGATTTGTACTTCAAAGACGCTATCTACCCAACTTAAGGGGAGTTTACTTTTCCTACACCCACATTTCATTGTATATATCGTTTTCATGTTTCTAGGAATAAATTTTTTCTTTTCTTGAAGTGAGTAGTTGATAATAAATTCTTAGGCAAAATAGAATGAATAAATAGACTTTGTAAATACTATGTTATTTCTTTTAGCACTTTTGTTCTTAGTGAATAAATGTATCCCTCTAGGTTATCTCCATAGCATTCTAGAGTCTTTTGAAAATAAATTAAATTTGGTTGTTAAAACTTAGGGTTTAAGCTAATGGATGAAATCTTGGATGCTTGAGTACTACTTGACTTTAGATTCTTAATTGATGACTTGAGATGAATCATTTGCACCTAGTGAGAATTAGCCTTATTTTTGTGACACACATATGTGATTGTACTCTAGAACTTGCTTAGGTTCTTTCAAAACCATATTTCAATGATTGGATCACATCTATAGAGACTAATCAATTTGTTTACTTTTCCATATCAATTTTTGGCACTAATTGTTTATTCTATTTTTCTTTCCTTATTTCCTACTCTTAACCACACTTTTCTATGGACTTGTTTGCTTGGGATGTTTCTTAATGTTACTTTGCTCGAGACGGACAAAAGATCAAGTGTGGGGGAGTTGGCTAGTGTTTTGGAATCATTTTGTAGCAAGGATGCATTTCATGTCAAAGAAAAAAAAATTGTGAGGTTGACTCAAAAAGGTGCCAAGTGAGTTGAGTTGGTGTCAAGAATGAGCAATCTGAACTGAAGCAATTGGAGATCTAGATTCCTTATCATACTTTGAAGATTCAAGTGGCAAGCAATGGAAAATCTGAGAAAAATGGCACACCAACAAAGGAAAAAAATCAGTGCCAAAAAGAAAAGAAAAGAGCTATGGAGCATGTTTCGGCCACTCTGCTAGAGCTGAATTTGCAACTGTTGTGCCAAAGGGAATTCGGCTGAAGAAGGCAGAATTTGTGCCAAAGTCTAAGTGGCACGCAGTGAGATTTGGAGTAGGAATTATGGAAGTGATAAAACTCAGAAACAATATGCTAGAGTCTGAATTTGCAGCTGAACTGAGCTGAACGGAATCTGTGACAAGTGAAAGAAAAATTTTGTGCCAAAAATAGTTTGTGCCGATCAGTAATGGAAGTGAGCTGAACTGATCTGAATTGAAACCAATGCAAGGATGCTGACAAGGATTAAGAACAAAATTCTTCACCAGTTAGCAGAAATTTTGGAGATAAGAAATGTTGAGAAATTGAGCTGAAAGTGCAGCTAGATGAGAATTGATACAAGCTGCTGAAATGATACAAGCTGAATTGATACTGTTATTCCGAATTGCAGCTGTATAGATCAGTGATTTGAGTGCAGCTAAACTAATCTGGATTGAGTTGCAGAGGATTGCTGACCAGAGCTCAAAATTTCTGCAAAGGCAGCAGAGTTAGCTGAATTAAAGTGCCGAAACCATTAAATGGAGGAAGAGCATTTGATAGCTGAGTTTTTGGGGAATCTTGGAACATTAAACCTGACAAGAGAAGTTGATTTCTGTGAAGAAAAAAAAATTTGATGAAAAGAAGTCCATGTGCCAAGTCGAGTTGCAAAAGTGGGAAGCAAGGGTAAGGAGCTGAATTAAAGTGCCGAAATCTGATCAGGCAGTGTATCAACTTGAAGATGATTGTGTTGTGGATGGAATTCAAACATGCTGAGCAGAAGTTCTCAAATGAAACAATTGAGTTTTCCACTACTATTAGGTGCTAGGATTAAATGTGTAACTGCTGTGAAGAAATCAGAGAGTTGCTAGATCTGAAATCAATTAACTGCTGTGAAAAAAAAACTGGGAACTAAAAACAGCAAGTAGGAATTGAATTGAAGCTCACGGCAGTGTGGTTGGGAGCTAGTATTGATGAAGAAATTGGAGCTGAGCACATCATGACTGAATAAAGAAAAAAAATAGCAGATGAGACCAAAAATAGAAAGTTAGCAGCTGAACCTAAAGGAAGAGAAAGCAGTGAAAAAAAAAGAGAAAAGAAACAAAACAAAAGAAACATGGTTGGCACGCAAGGGTTTTGGCACCATGGAACAAGTAAAGTGTTTCTCATCCGAATTTAAGTTTTGTTCCACTACATTTCTGACTTTGCGAGAGGATTAGAAAAAAAAAGAACAAGTGGCACACAAGAGCAAATTGGCACATTGGAACCTATAAAGTTTTATTCATCCAAATTAAAGGCATTATTCAAGTTTGACTTCACCACACTTTTGACTTCATTAGAAGACTGTAAAGAGAAGCAAAGTACTTTGGAAACATTTTTTGAGCAACCAAGTCTCTCACTTCATCAAATTTTCTATTTTTCTTGGCTTTCACTTCATTCTTACCATTTTTCATGTTTTCACTTGTTTTTGTAGATGTGGATCTTAATCATGAATAATGGTGGAGAGTAGATAACAAGCAAGCCTATGGTAGTGCAAAAAACATGTGTGTTTGAGTGAGCTCCACTTTCATCATGAATTTAGAACTCAAGAAGAGAGCTACCAAAAATTTCCCTTGAAAGGCTAGTGAGTTAAATTCATCTTAATGAATCATGAAGGATGAAAAGGCTAAGTTGTTGATTTAAGGACGAGATACTAATCCATAGAGCTTAGATTTTTGAGAATTGACAATCTTAGGTAATTTCTTTTCATTTGCTTCTAATCATGCTTGGAAAAAGTCTAAGGGATACATACTTAGTAGTTTCGCGAGACGCTCAAGCTTAAGTGTGGGGGAGTTGATAAGTGCTATTTTATTGGTTATTTCATATGCCAAAATTCATGTTTGACCCATGCCTTTCTTGCTTAATTGTGAATTTACCCTAGGTTCTAGGACTTACTTTTATTTTGGACTTAATTGCAAATCTTTACATATTTGAAATGGTTTTTGCCACTAAATTATTGACTTATTTTTGTAGGCATGAAAGGATCATGGACCTAGGGCATACTGGGTCAAACTTGAGTCGGAAGTGGACCCGGATCGAATGATCAAGCTTCAGATTAATCTGGGCCGTCCGATTCAAAATCGGCTAGATCTAAGCCATCTGGAAACCTTTGAGGCGATCCGAGCTAAGGTTAAGGCTGATCAAGCACTCAGGTCAAGATCTGAGATTTTCATCCAAATCAGAGATCATTCAACCGTTGGATCGAGCTCAGAGGGCTCTAGACTGTCCATTCAAAGATCAGGTTGATCTGAGCCATCCGTTGCAAATCTGGAGGATCCGAGCTACCCCGAGGCAGATCCTGACCCTTGATCAACATCATCAAAGTTTAGTTCAGATCGGACAAAGATCAACCGTTGGATTTGACCTGAACAATCTGGGCCGTTCATTTCAAAGTATTTAATCAGATTTTTCTCCACACTGCAGCTCGTCGCGTCTTCTTCGCCGCAACTGTGTTCTTCAGTGTTCTTCATTTTTCTTCAGCTTTTCATTCATCCGAAGGCGTGACCACTCAGTTCCTTGTTTAGATCAAGTCCTAGGTCATTGGGAAGGTCTCTCGGTGAAGTTCCAGCTCAGAATTGCCCAAGAAACAGAGCTGATGAGAGGTTTCCTCAGTTCTACCATTTTCTTCCTTTGGATCGGCCGTGCTCCATTTCCTTCCACCTGAGCTATCTGGAGGGGTTCCTTAGAGTGCTCGGATCATCCCCAACTCACCATCGCACGCGGACACAGTTGAATCAAGGAATTCGAATGGGGATTTCAGATTGAGCAGAGTTGAGCTCGGATTTGACTCGCAGAGACAATTTCTCAATGGTTTGTGGAGCTTACGGGTTCGAGGCTCACCCTTGTGTGACAAGCAAGGAGTACTTGAGCTAAGTGAGTGATTGAGGATTAGTTTACTTAGTTAATTTCTGTTAATTGGCTGTAATTTTCATTTCTGCAACTGTATCAGTTTCTTAGCTTCATTTTTTGAATTGTTCTGTTTGTGTTAGTTTTCAATTCGGCATCTTAATTAGTTAGGTTTCTTGTTCAGTTAACAATCGAACTCAGATCAGTGATTCAAGCTTAGTTTCAATTCTGCATTTTCTGTTCAATTTGCTTGCATCTCAGTTTTGTCAGCTTTTCGTATCAGTTGTAGCTGCGTATCAAGCCCTGTAGCTGCGTATCAGTCCTTTCTTTTGAGTTCCTGCATTTGTTCCAAGCTTGCTTTAGTTTTACTTTCTGAGTTTACATTGCAGTTTGTTCTAGCTAAATAGCACTCGATATTAGCTTTGCGCATCAGTTTATTGTGTATCAACTTCATTTCTGTAATCTAATTTCCATTTCTGCAATCTCAGCTTATTTCTGAAATTTCAGCTCGCGACTTCTGAGTTTTTGTGTCAAATAAACGTGAGTTCTACTTAAGCCTTGCTGATATTTAGGATAGTGCATCAATTTCAGCTCATTTACTGGGTTTGTGTCCAATTTGTTTGCTGAATTCCTGCATTTAGACTGAAATCGCAGTTCTGCTACAGGTTTTATTTCCTGAATGTTAATCCTGCATTTCTGAAATTCTGTTTCAATCTCTGATTTTCTTCACTCAATCACGCATAGCATTTCACTTAAAGCCTTGCCTTCCTCACTGAATTGACCAATTTATTCTGAATTGTCTGTTTCTGATTTATGCACTTAGTATAAGCTTTCGGCACATTCAGTTTGTTTCATTTCCGCAAAGTGTATCAAGTGAACACTCATTCTTGATTATTGGATGGCTTGTTTGACACTTGGTTCTTTTTAGTTTCAATTTGGCTGAAGTTCAATACAAATTGTCTAGTACTCTTGCATGTGAATTCAGTGTTATTCATCAAAGTTGTCTAATTTGCATTGGTTTGATTAAGTTCATAGTTGGTTAAATCCTTAAGTGTCGTAACCTAGTTTAAGTTGCTTAGTGAAGTTCCCTCTCTTTTCCTTGTGTTTTCACTTCCGATTGCAACCCAAAACCCAAATTTTATTTGAAACCCAAAAATATCAACGACACATAAACTCGAGCTCGAATCAATCAACCTCAACTAGCCTTAGGAAAAATACGACTTGTGGCCCTTTTACTACGTTTTCATTCTTTGATAGCAAAAAGGGTTTCCAGCTTTACACATACCTAAATTTTGAGACCCACATTCGTGACACCTAGTTAGCGGTCATCAGTGACTCACCACAACCTGAAAACTTATCCAAGGAAGCTCCCTTGGGGAATCCAAAGCTATACTTAATCTAACTTAAGCTAAAGATGACTCTTGAAAAATTAACTTAACTCATCTCACAAAAATGTAGGATTATGTTAGTTGAAAAATCTAGATTGGGTGAGATGATATGGACAATTTAATTTGAATCCTTAACCTTAACTAAAATTTGACTTAACTCAACCTTAACCTTAACTAAGGTTTTTCTGTGGCCTTTTATGTTGCATGTTGGGAGATTATTCAGCTTGATGTCCATGAGGTTGTTATGGATTTTTTTGAGGGAGGTTCTCTCCCTAGAGGTATGGTCGCTACTACTGTTCTTCTTATTCCTAAAACTGATAATGTGCAACAATGGCAGGAATTTAGGTTTATTAGCTTGTGTAATGTGTCGAATAAGATTATATCTAAATTGCTAGCTAATAGGTTGAGTAGAATTATGGATAAAATTATATCTCCTTTGCAAGTGGATTTGTGGCAGGAAGGTTGATTTCGGATAATGTTCTCCTGGCTCAAGAGCTTTGTCATAAGCTGAATTATCATGTCAGAGGTGAGAATCTAATCTTGAAGCTTGATATGGCTAAAGCTTATGGGATTTCTTATTTAGGATTGTTGTGAGGGTAGTTAGGTCATTTCCTATTTTGTGTCATTAGGGTTTGGCAGGTTATATAAGTCCTGTACAGGGTCGTGGTTTAATATGATTGAAAGTTTTTTTACAACATGGTATCAGAGCCATCAAAGCCCTAAATTTTTTTCCTTCTTTCCTCGTGCGCGGCGCCATCAGCGTCTCTTTCCCAAACCACTTGACGCCGTCTGCTGCTGCGCCACTCGACGTCGTCTTCTGCTGCGCCCGCTCAACGCGACCAAGCCGTTGCTGCTGCGCACGCTCGACGCGACCAAGCCGCTGCGCACGCTCGACGCGACGAGCGCCGATCTTCTTCTCCGTCTCTCCTCCTCGACGTGACCTGGACGCCGTCTTTTGCTGCGCGACGCCCGCCATCAAGATCTTCTCCAAACTCCGCTGCCTCGCCCGACCTCTTCATCCACGAGTAACCGCCCTCTGGTGTCTCCGCCACCGGCGACCTCTTCATCCGCCACTGGTCTACCTCGTCCTCGACCTCGCCAAGGGCGGCGAGCTCTTCTCTCGCATCGAGACGCACGGTAGGCTTCTCGAGGACCTTGTCCGTCGGCTGTTCCAGCAGCTGATCACTCGCCTCCTGGGATTTCTCTGCTCTCTCCGTTGGCTGGAGTACTGGCTTCGACACCAAACCAGATAGAGACCAATATGGTTTGTTTTGATATATGATTGAGAAGGAACTAGCTTTTCGGAATCGTTAAGAATCATTGCTTAATTTGGTTTACTTGGTCACATCTCTTCTATTTGGTTTCACTCAACTCCTGGGATTTCTGTTCTAGCCCAGAAAAACAAATCTCGTGCCAGAAAATTTGGCTAGAACAGATTTATTTTCTGAAATTTTGTGCCGACTGGGATTTCCTGTAATTTTTTATTTCCCTCTATTGGATTTTCTGTTCTCGTCGGATTTTCCTACTTTTCCGCCGGATTTTTCTGTTCTCGCCACAAGATTTATCCCTCTTCTTGTGGTGTGTTATGGCAGACACCTCTGGGGAAAGTTCTGGGATGTCTATAGATCCTTTGACTTCTTCTGGACAGGTACAACCAGTATTCACAATGACCGGAGGACCTGGTCTTCAAATAACCTCGGAAAAATTGACCGAGACAAATTATGCATCATGGGCAGTTGCTGTTGAACTTTATGTTGAAGGCCATGATAAACTGGATATTCTTCGCGGTACAAAATTGAAACCAGATGAAAAGGATCATAGTTTTCGTACTTGGAGGCGTGACAATATTTTAGTAATGACTTGGATACTCAATTCTGTTAGTTCTGGCATCAAACAGGTCATTCTTCATAACAAAACAGCCGGTGATATATGGAGGACACTGGAGCAGATGTATGGGCGTAAGTATGATATGTTGCGTACTTATCAGATAAGTAGTCAAATTTTTAAACTTGAGCAAGGTTCTATGTCGGTTACAAATTATTTTGCTACTCTAAAAGGGTTGTGGGATGAGTTTGACTATTACAGGATGGACAATTGGGTTTTCACTGATGATCATCAGAGATATCTGAAGATTTTGGAGAAGGACAGAATCATTAAGTTCCTTGATGGACTTCATGCAGAGTTTGAAAATTTGAAAGGTCAAATACTTAGTCTTGATCCTACTCCCTCTCTAGAACAAGTTTACTATAAAATTCTGAGTGAGGAAGGCAGGAGAAGAACCATGAACAACAAAGGTAATATTTCTGCAGCAAGCACTCCAATTGGGGAGACTTCTGCATTTGTCAGTTCTGCTAACAAGATCAAATCTGGGGGAACAAAAGGAAAAGGTGGAAAATTTTGTCGGCACTGCAAGAAGACTAATCATGATTCAGATTTCTGTTGGGAGAAATATCCAGAAAAAAAACCTGAAAAATTCAAATACAGTGACAAGAAGGCTCCTAGTCGTGGAAATATTGCTGCCCAGAAATTAGTGGATGGGGAGACTATTGATTCCTCGGTACCTTCTAATATTAAGTTGTCATCTCTTGATATTGCCAATCTTCAGCACATCTTATCACGACTTCAGACTTCATCCTCTGTCTCTACTAATTTATCTCAAGCGCACACAGGTATTTGTGGCCCAGAGTTAAGTATTGCTGGGTCAAGATCTTATAGCCCCTGGGTTATTGACTCCGGAGCTACGGATTATATGACAAATCTTGCTAATTCCTTTATTTCCTACTCTTTGTCTTCTGGGCAGGATAAAGTGACTATTGCTGATGGGACCAAAGCCACTGTCGCTGGTAAAGGTTCCATACAACTGGCAGATCACTTTATTCAATCCTCTGCACTTCATGTCCCTTCCATTTCTCTAAATTTACTTTCTGTTAGTAGTATTACTAAACAACTACACTGCTCAGTAACCTTTTTCCCTGATCATTGTGTCTTTCAGGATCTCGAGACCAAGCAAACGATTGGGACTGACCGTGAAGTAGGAGGTCTTTATTACTATCATCTTGGAACAACATCTGCTCTGAAGTCTACAGCCCAGTGTTCAGAAAATAAGCGTCAAGAAATCTTGTTATGACATTCTCGTTTGGGACATTTATCTTTTCGGTCCTTAAAGGTCTTATTTCCTAATCTCTTCTCTTCTGTTTCTCTTGAGTCTCTTCAATGTGAAGTTTGTCAGTTATCCAAACATTGTAGAACTCATTTTTCCGAGTCCATAAATAAAAGTTCGTCTCCGTTTGACCTTGTTCATTCAGATGTGTGGGGTCCCTCTCCTGTGCCTTCTTTGGATGGCTACCGATACTTTATATCTTTTATTGATGATTACACTCACTGTACATGACTTTATTTGATGAGAGGCAGAGATGAAGTTCCTCGACTCATTCAACATTTTTGCAAAATGGTTGAAACTCAATTCCACACAAAAGTGAAAACTCTTCGATCTGATAATGCGCGGGAATACTTTACACAATCTCTAAATGCCTTTCTTGAGGATTTAGGAATTCTTCATGAGCCATCTTGTCCTTACACACCACAGCAAAATGAAGTGGCAGAAAGGAAAAATCGTTATATCCTTGAAACAACCCGTGCACTATTATTTCAGCGCCAATTACCCAAATATTTCTGGGTTGATGCTATCCTTGCAGTCATTAATCGTCTATCATCAAAAGGTCTAGGGTATCGGTGCCCACTCACTATTCTTCGTCCTGACACAATGTTGTTTTCCCTTACACCTCGGATATTTGACTCCCTCTGTTTTATTCATGTTCTTGGTCCCAAGTCCTCTAAGCTTGATCCTCGCTCTATACGGGGAGTCTTTCTAGGGTATTCCACTTGCCAGAAAGGCTACAAGTGCTTTGATCCTATTACTAGGACAAGATATGTCTTGAAGGATGTTACCTTTTTTGAGTCCGAGTCCTATTATGCTCCCCAGACTCGTCCTCAGGGGGAGAATCTTACCTCTTCCCTTGTACCTCAAGTGGTTCCTTCTTCTATTCCTATTTCATTGGATGTCATGGAAAATAGACAAGATGATGCTCCATTACTGGGCTCGCAGGCTTCATAAGAAATTATTACTTACAAGCGACGAAGACATAAGCAGGGACCTACTACTAATCGGCTAGCTGAATCGGATGCTCTGACTCCTGATCCTGTATCCTCATTGGTTGAACCAACTGCACCCCTGAATATGAATGAGCTGAATCTTCTCATTGCTGTTAGAAAGGGGGTCAGGTCATGTACTCAACATCCTATTTCTAACCATGTGTCTTATTCTCGTTTGTCTTCTTCATATCATGCTTTTGTTTCCAGCTATCAAATCATGTCATACCTTCTTCTTATTATGAAGCTGTAAGGGACTCAAGGTGGCTGGAGGTAATGAATGAAGAAGTGGATACTCTTAATAAGAATGGTACTTGGGAATTAGTAGATCCCCCAAAGGGGAAGAACTTGGTTGGGTGTAAATGGGTCTATGTTATCAAGTATAACTCGGACGATGAAATGGTCAGATATAAAGCCAGACTCGTTGCTAAGGGATTCACTCAATCATATGGGGTGGATTACTTGGAGACCTTCGCTCCGGTTGCAAATCTCAAATCAGTCAGAGTGATTCTTTCTCTTGCTTCTCAGTATGATTGGCCACTATTTCAGCTAGATGTGAAAAATATTTTTTTGAATGGCAACCTTCATGAAGAAGTCTACATGTTACCACCTCCTGGAATCGAAACAAAAGGGAAGGTTTGCAGGTTGATAAAAGCTTTGTATGGGCTTAAACAATCGCCCAGAGCATGGTTTGATAGGTTTTGTAAAGCTATGATATTGTTTGGCTTTAAACAAGGGAATGCTGATCATACACTCTTTGTGAAAAGGAAAGAGGACAGAATTACCATTCTTTTGGTTTACGTTGATGATATGATAATTACAGGAGATGATGAGATTGAAATCCAGACTCTTAAGTCCAAGTTAATATCAGAATTTGAAATTAAAGACCTTGGACTATTGTGGTACTTTCTTGGTATTGAAGTTGCTCGATCTCATGAGGGAATTTATATATGTCAGAGAAAATATGTGTTGGATTTGCTCAAGGAGACAGGGAAGTTGGGTTGTCGGCCAGCATCGACACCTATAGAAGTAAGTCATGATCTTACTAGTTCTAATGGGGAAGTTCTTACAAATCTGGAAAAAGGAACGTATCAAAGGTTGGTTGGAAAGTTACTCTATTTGTCTATGACTAGGCCTAACATTACCTATGCTGTTAGTGTAGTGAGTCAGTACATGCATGCTCCTAAAACTATTCACATGAAGGCTGTTGACAGGATTTTAAGGTATTTAAAGTCATGTCCCGGAAAAGGCTTGCTGTTTAAAGGAGGTGGTAACCTGAAAGTGGAATGTTATTCTGATGCTGATTGGGCTGGTTCTCGAGATGATAGAAGATCCACTTCTGGCTATTGCACCTTTTTAGGAGGAAACTTGGTAACTTGGAGAAGTAAGAAACAGAGTGTTTGTGCAAGATCCAGTGCGGAAGCAGAATATCGGGCCATGACACATGGTCTTGCAGAAATGTTGTGGTTGACCTTCTTGTTGGAAGACATTGGATTAAAGGCTGAATTACCTCTCAGGCTATATTGTGACAACAAAGCTGCAATCAATATTGCAAATAATCCAGTTCAACATGATCGAACCAAACATATCGAGATTGATCGACACTTTATTCGTGAGAGACTTGATTCTGGAGAACTATGTTTGCCTTATGTCAAATCCGAGGACTAACTTGCTGATATGTTTACAAAAGCTATACCTCAAGCTGTGTTTAATTCTGCCCTTAGCAAGTTAAACATGTTTGATATATATGTTAAACTTGAGGGGGAGTGTTGTGAGGGTAGTTAGGTCATTTCCTATTTTGTGTCATTAGGGTTTGGCAGGTTATATAAGTCCTGTACAGGGTCGTGGTTCAATATGATTGAAAGTTTTTTTACAACAAGGATGATGGAAGCTTTTGGTTTTTCGGCCTCTTTTACTAATATTATTTAGCGTTATGTGGTGGATTGTTGGTTTTCGGTCCGCATTAATGGAAGTTTGTCTGTTTTTTTCCCATTCGAAGAGAGGGTTGAGACAAGGGGATCCTATTTTCCCCCTTTTATTTATCATTGCGGTGGAGATTTTGTCTAGGGGTTGGATCGACTATTCAACCAATATCCTCAAATGTTTTTTGCTTCTGGGTGTGATTGTAAAGTGCCACATTTGGCATATGCGGATGATATCATGATTCTGATGAATGATTCGATTAATTGTGTCAGAAGGGTTAGGGATTTCTTGGATGATTGTGCGGCTTGTTCGTGGTAATATATTAATGCCGCCAAAAGTACTTTCTTTCCTTCTAGGAGAATTACTTCTTTTCGAAGGAATCAACGCTAGTCTTAACATGATTCACGGAGGGAGTTACTCCTATTAGTTATTTTGGGGGTTCTGATTTTTTTCTGGAACAAAAACTTGGTCTATTTTCAGCCATTGATTGAGAAGGTAAGGAAGAAGTTATTGGGATGGAATTTATCAAGACTCTCACATGGTGGGAGGCTTATGCTAATTCAAAGTGTCTTGTGCTCTATTCCTATGTATCTATTACAGGTTCTCTCTTCTCCTAGAGCTGTTATTCATCAAATTGAAAGGATATTTGCTAGTTTTTTCTGGGGTTTTCTAGCTCAAATAAGAAGACTCATTGGATTGCTTGGGTGGAGATTTGCAAGCCAAAATTGGAAGGTGGCTTAGGAGTTAGGAGAATTTCTGATGTGGTGTTTGCTGTCACTATGAAGTTATTGTTTCGATTCCGAGAGCAAAATCCTTCTTGGCCAAAGTTTCTTATGAGTATGTATTGTGGTGGTGGTCATCCAGCTGTAGTCTCCCTTAAAGGGAATGCTTCTCCGGTTTGGAGAAGATTGGTTAGAACTCGATCTCTTGCTGATTGGATGGTTAGTGGGTAGAGGACAGGTTAATTTCTGGTTTGATGCCTAGTTGGAAAGAGGACCTTTGTATCGGGTTCGTGTATTGCCGGAACGTTGTGAAAGCTTGGTTGATGATTTTATGGATGGTGTGGGCTGGAACGTTAATAAATTGAAGGAGGTTTTACCAGATGATGTTGTGGAGGAAGTTGCTGAAATTTCTGTTCTATTTGGTGAGTTGGATTGTATTATGTGGAAGCTTTCACGGGATGGAAAATTTTCTTTAAAATCTGCTTGGAATCATGTTAGACAAGTGCAACCTTGGGTTTCTATGAGGGTTGCAGTTTGGAGTGGTATTTTGATTCATATCGCAGTCTTTGTGTGGCGGTTTTTACAGCAAAAGCTTCCTGTGGACTCTGTTTTACAGTGACGGGGTGTTTGTTTGGCCTCTAAATGTCAATGATGTGACTCAACAGTCTTGGGATCATTTGTTTTTCTGGGGGTCAGTTGCTATGGAAGTATGGGCGCATTTTGCTCTTTTATTTGGTGTGGACAGGTTTTGGCAGTTTGAGAATTGGAAAGTTGGCCCGGAATGGTCCCATGGGGGGCATCTTAGAGAGGCGATGCCATTCCTGATCGTGTGGTTTCTTTGGGTAGCCCAGAATGATTCTAAACACCGTGGGATTAAGCTGGTGGTGTTGAAAGTTATCAGGAGCATTTTACAGTATATTTCTTATGGGGTGGCTACAGGGATTATCAAAGTAGGCATTAGAAGGGGTTTGGCTCGGTTGCCTGTTCTTTGGGATTAGCTTTAAGGTTTGAGTATATAAATGTGATATCTACGGTGCATTGGAGGAAACTGGATTTTGGTAGTTTTAAACTTAATTCGGATGGGTGCTCGAGGGGTAATCCGGATGCTTCATCTTATGGTTTTATTATCCGAGATCATGAAGGGCAAGTTATTATGGCTAAGCATGGAATTATCGAAGTGGGGTCTAATGTTAGGGCTGAGTTGGTGACTATATTAAGAGGGTTGGAGTTATGTGTAACACATAGGCTCTTGTCAGTTTGGCTTTGAGTCTGATTCCATGGTGGCGTTGAGGATTATTCAGGCGTCGTCGGTGTGCTGGGAATTCTGGAATGTGGTGATAAAAATCAGATGGTTGATTAAGGAATACCATGCTTGTTACTCCCATGTGTTTAGAGAGGCGAATGCGGTTGCGGACTATTTGGCGAACCAAGCTTTCAATTGTCCTGGATAGAATGTTGTTGAAGCAGGATATTGATAAATTGCTTTATGGGATTTGTAAATTGGACAGATTGGGCTTTCCATATATGATTCAAGAGTAAGTTGGCAAGTTGAAGGGGTTCTTCTGTTGGCGTGGCTGTTATATGGGATGTTCTCTTTTCTTGGATTTCTGTTGCTTCTTGTTGACAGGTTTGCAAGGTGTAGGTCTGTTTATGGCGTGCCAAGGGAAAGGGGGTTTCATTTATGAAATTAAAGGGAGGCATTTGGAGGATCCTGGTTTGGGTTGGTGGGAGCTGATGGCTCGGAAATGGAGTGTATTCTGTTCTTATTTCTGATGTTGTCCCATGGTATTCTGTGCTGGCTTTCTGGTGGTTCCTGTTTGGAGGATTTTCTTTTATATGTGGTTTGGTGTATGCTGTTTTTTGGTGATTATTATATGGAGGGTCTTTCTTTCTGCTGAGATTTTTTGGGAAGGCCTGTTTTTCTTTGTGTTTTGCTGAAGCTATTTGGGAGGTGCTGGGGTACTCCATCCTTTTTTTCTTTGAGTGGAATGGTCGTGCCAAATGTGCCAAATTCCTTTTTGGATTTCTTTTTGAGGGTGTCTCTCTGATTTTCATCGGAACTCTGTGAGGTACACCTCAGAATTCTGGGATGGTGGATTTGTGTAGTTCTTTATGGCTGATATGGCTTGCTGCATTTATTTCTGAAATTTGGTTGCTTTTGGAGTTCTTGGCTGTGTTGGAACGTCGTTGCTACAGGATCTGAGGTGTGGCACTGTGTATGGCTTTTCTATACTCTCATTTGGATTAAGTGGGAATGAAAGCTTTGTTTTGAATGGTTTTTCATCCGTGGAAGGCTGTTTTCTGATGGTGTGAGCTTTTTGGTGGTTGATATGGGGGGTTTCTCATGGTTTTAACTATTTTGCTTGTAATTATCTGTTTATTTTTGAAAGGAGGCAGCTTGGTATTCTAGTTTTGGAGTTCTATGGTTGTATGTTGGAGTGGCATTGTATTTGAAGGTGGAGTGGATGCTTATCTTGATTGAGCCATTTTTTTGAAGTTCGGGAAGTTGATGATGGTGCTTGTTATCGGCTCCGTTTGGTGTTTGGTGATGGTTTGGTTTGTTTGGTGCAGGGTTTGTATGGTGGAGTTTTTCAGTGCATGTTGTGGCGCTGTAAAAGAGTTTTCCTCTTTTTTATGTTGAGTTTGTTTTGGGGCTGCTCTCGGTTTGAGAGGCTTGGTAGTATGATGGCAACTGGATGCTGAGGGGTTTGTAAGTTTCTCTGCAAAAGCTTTTTGGAATTGCTTGGGTGTTGTGCGGGCATGTGGTGTGAGTTTCATGCATTTATTACGTTTTGTTTGTGGAGTGGTGCTTTGTTGGGATGATGAGGTGTTTTGTTTTCCTCTTTTTTAGGGTTGTAAATGAATCAAGTCGCTCGTGAACTATTCGGTGCTCGATTCGATTGAAGCTCGTTCAAGTTCGTTTAATAAAGTTCGTTAATATTAACAAATCAAATTCAAACTCAGCAGTATTCTGCTCGTTAATAAGTTCGTGAGCTAGTTCGTAAAATATAAAATTAATATTTAACATTAAATATATAATTTTGACATTTTTACATTTAATAAATATAAAATATTCAATAAAATTCATTTGTATGAATAAAATTATAGATTTTAGTAAATATTTTATATTTTTTAGAATACATAATTTATTTTTTTTAATAAATTGATGAATAATTTAATTAATAATTTATATTTGATAAGTTCGTTTAGGGCTCGATTAGGCTCGAATATACTCGCGAGTCATCACTATATTCGATAAATTAAGCTCGAGCTCGACTCGATAATAAACGAACCAAACTCAAACTCTCAGATATTTGGCTCGGTTCGATTACAATCCTACTCTTTTTGTGCTTATAAGAATATGTTGCTATTTGGAGTGGTGGTATCATCCTCAATGAATTAATATTGCAGCGTTTTTCGAATATGAAATCTTGAAAAACATAATTGTTACGTATTTATTAGTAGACTATGTTAATATTATTGTACAGATTTTTTTTATAATATTGTATTTTTTCTCTTATATGTAAAATTATTTAAAAAATATTTTTTTAATTATATATAATTAATTAAAATTAACCGTCCAAAAAAAATTGATCGTTCTCGGTTTAGATCGTGATCATCCTTTTCTGTTTTAATTTCTGGATCTATCTCTGTGTGATGGTTCCCTGTTAGAATTTCTGGATCTGTCACTGTGTGATGGGATGGAGTTTCTCTCTTGATGTCTTCTATGCTTGCTCTGGTATCGGACTTCGGGATTCTGGCATTCTTTATGGATTTGGAGTTAATTTCTTTTTTATATGTGATCTTGAATGGTGACACCTAGCTTCCTTTTATGAATTCCTTTTGACTTCTTTTGAAAGTTGTGAATGTTTTTATAGTTGGTATACTTAGGGGCGTTTGGTTTATATTTTTAGTCTGTTTTTTATTTTTATTTTCTATAGAAAATATAATTTTTTAGAAAACATATTTGGTTTGTATTTTCCAACTTTATTTTTCAGAAAAAATAAAAAAAATATAGTATTTTTTAGAATATTGGAAAATAAAAAAAAGTCATTTTTTAAAAAAATAAAAAATATGATTTTCTAAAAAATAAAAATGAAAAATAAAACAAATCAAACGCTCGATTAACTTTTCCAGTTGGCTTGTAAGTCTGTTATACTCTTGTAATTCTTCATTAGAAAGTTAGGAAAAATGATACACACGGTAAAAATCAATATTTTAGTGAAAATTTTGACCGTCATTCGGTAGTACGGCCAACGCTCGATCGTCGATCGGACACTATCGGCGGTCTCCGATCGTCGTCCTGAATCAAACTATATCTTGGGAGGACGGTGAACCCGTCAAGATCATCGGCAATGATGAATCCGTCGAAATCGACGGTGAATAATGTGAGATTGCAATTGCGGCGATCCCCGACGGGTTGACCGTGCTTCCCAGGATATAATTTGGTTCAGGGCGGCGGCCTCCGGCCGCCGGTAGTGTCCGATCAACGATCGGACGTATCGCCGATTGATGGTTAAAATTTTTATTGAGACATTTATTTTTACTGTGCGTATCGAGTAAAGTTAGATTTCACTTAACTTGTTATACGAAAATAATATGATTTTTTTCTTAAAAAAAATCTTAACTAAAACTTAACCTAACTCAATCTTAAACTTAATTAAAAGTCGGCCTAACTTAATCTTAATTTTAATTTGACCTAGTTCAATCTTAATTTGATCTAATTCAATCTTAATTGTAATTAAGATTTGAATTAACTCACCTTTAAATTAATTAAACCTAATCGAACTTAACCCTAAATTAATCCTTATCGTAATCTTAAAATAAAATTTTTAAACTTAATTTTTAAACAAAAACATTTTTTTTAAAAAATAAAATTTTAACTTAATTTTAAAAACAAAATTTTTAAATTTAATTTTTAAACAAAATTTTTAAATAAAACAACATTTAAACTTAAATTTTAAACAAAATACTTAATTTTTAATTATTAAAACACTCAACTGATCAAACTTAAAACGTAACCCAATTAAATCAAAACAGGAATGCAAACCCTAACAATTCCTTACTTATACGTAGGAATCTAAATAGATATTGGATAGTGGATATTTCAGATTCATGATTGAGAATTATATAAGTTTACTAAATTTAAACTCAAAAGCCTAGGAACGGGAACACAAATTTAATGTAATTGACATATGTACCATTGAATTCAAATATTATTCAAAAGGTTTACGTGTTGGGAATTTTAAGTTAAATATATTTAGTATTATTCACTTATGTGATATTGAATATAAGGTTAAATTTTGTCTAATCGAGCAGGCAGATAATCCTAATATAAAACTTGAGAGATTTAGACATAACACTATTTATACAATTAAGTTAGTCAGTCGTCACTTAAATGTCTTTTAACCCAAAAAGAAAAAACACGGATTGACATAGAAGAATGTCACATACCCATTTTAAAAATATAACCAAATTTAATGGCTTAATTAGAGGTTATCAGAATTACCTAATATAGAGTCAACAGTTTGTAATGCTCGTAAACAAGGGAAACAAATCAAGTGAACTCATTAACTAACTAAATTTAAACCAATTTTATACTTGAACTATTACATCTAGATCTATTTAACTCACATGGAATAAAATTAGTAGTCTATATTGTCTTGTAATAATTGATAATTAATTAATATTTACTTGGGTAAAGTTTTTAAGAAACACAAATGAAACTTTGAAATTTTTAGTAATTTTTTAAACAATCAGAAAATGAAAAAAAATAAAAATTAAAAGAATTAGGAGCAATAGTAGTCGTGAATTTAAGAATCATAGGTTTGATAAATTTTACTTAGAAAATGAGTATCATCAGGAATTTTTATATCCTAAAATATACCAACAAAATGGTATTGTAAAAGTAAAAAATCAAACTTTACAAGAAGCCACTAGGACAATGTTTAATGCATATGAACTATTCAAATATTTTTGAGCTGAAATTATTAGTATAGTTTGTTATATCCAAAATAAAACAACAATAAACAAAAAAAAATACCAAAACATCTTTTGAAATTTACTATAAGAAAATATCCAATATTAATTATTTTAATGTCTTTAGATGTACGATGTATATATTAAATACAAAAGAACATTTAAAAAAATTCATTTCAAAAGTTGAAACTAGAATCTTTACATGATACTCACTTAATAGCATTAATAATAGGGCCTATAATAAATCTATATTTAGAATTAAAGAAAAAAACCAATATAAAATTGGATGAAAATATTAATTCTAAAGAACCTAACCAAAATTAACTCAGTATTAACCAATAAATTTTATTAGATCTAGCTCTGATTAAGATGAAGTTAGGAAAACTCAAACTCACCTAGAAGACCAAGAAGATGAACAAATATAATCACAACAAAATCAACAACGATCAATTGACCTAAGAACAATAAGAATTAGTTCGGATTACCCAGTTAAATAAATCCTAGGTGATCCAGACATGAGGGTTCAAATTAGATATGCATTTAGAAACCTAAGTCAGATTGTATTAATTTCTAAAGTTGAACCCAAAATAGTAGAAGAATCTTTACTTGATTCAGATGGGATAATAGTTATGCAAGAAGAGTTAGCTCAATTTGAATGTAATAAAGTATGAGACTTAGTACTTTTACCTAAAGATAAAAAATTTATTGAAACTAAATAGGTATTTAGAAACATACTTAATGAAAAAGGGGAAACAAATCCAAATTGGTAGCTAAAGGATAGTCAAGTAGTGAGACTTGACTATGATGAGACCTAATCCATTAGAATGTTAGTTATGCAGGTCATAAAGGATTTAAACTTTACTAAATGGATATAAAATTAGTCTTCCTAAATTAAATAATCATGGAAGAAGTCTATATAGGTCAACCACTTGACTTTGAGAATTTAGAACATCTTGACCATATGTTTAAACTTAAAAAAGTCTTATATGGTCTAAAATAAGCTCCTAGGGCCTGGTGTGAAAGATTATCCAACTATCTGACTTCTAAGGGATTCAAACAAAAACGAGTCGACTCAATCCGATTTGCAAAACTACTTAAGTTAGATATATTTATAACTCAAGTATACGTAGATGACATAATCTTTGGGTGAATAAATTTAAAATTTTTACAAGAATTCTTAAATTTAATGGAACAAGAATTTGAAATGAGCTTGGTAGGCAAACTAACAATTTTCTCAGGCTTATAAATTAAACAAACTAATGAAGAAAATTATATTTATCAACAAAAATACACTAAGAAATTACTTAAAAGGCTTGGAATGGAAAATACCAAGGGGATAAAAACACCAATGACAACAAACCTAACTCGAGATAGTGACCCAAATGGAAAATCAGTAGACCTAAAATATTACAAAAGTGTCATAGGCAGTCTACTATACCTAATTGCAAGCAGATCTAATATTTTATTTGTAGTTAATATGTGTGTTAGATATCAAACTTGTATAAAAGAATCCCGCTTGACTTTAAGTCAGAAGAATATTTAGATATCTAAAAGACACAACTAATATAGGCATGTGGTATCCTAGAATAACCCAATTTGAACTCTTAGAATTTTCTGATTCAAATTACGCTAGCTATAAGTTGGACTGAAAAAGTACAGGTGGATGTCAACTCCTTGGACAATGACTTGCCAGCTGATTTAGTAGAAAATAACATTATGTTGTCTTATCTACTACTAAAGCAGAATATATAGTAATGAGTGAATATATAGCTCAATTATTATAGATGATGCACATTTTAAAAGACTTTAACTTGGAATATAACAAAAAGTAAAAATATTCATTGATAAATTGAGTTCAATCAATTTAATCAAAAATTCAGTATATCATTCAAGGATCAAATATATTGAAGTCAAACACCACTTTGGTAGGTGTTTAATATATTGCTCCCGGGGCTATGGTGCAGCGGTAGGACGATTAGTCGCTATCTCAGACATTCGCTGTTCGATCCCTAGTTACGGCGTATTTTGTAGGAATTTTTCCTCCAAATAGGGCGCAAACCCTTGGACGTTAGGCTTCTAGACCGTCCACCGCAAGCGCTTCCCTATTTACCCTGGTGACCAGTGAGAAACTAAACTTCCGTGGGATCGGGTCGGTCACCCCAGATTCATCTGCTACCTGGTCTTAGAAAAGAAAAAAAAAACTACTTTATTAAGAATCATATAGCTAATGGAGATATTGAACATAATGCATATTGAATCTAAATTAAATTTGATAGACATATTCACTAAAATAATTTCGGAATTTGAGTTTAGTTATTTGATAGGCATATTACACTGTAATTTTATTGTAGTGTAGTTTAAGAAAGCGGCTTATCAGGCACGATTTTACTGCAATTTTATTGTATTGAAGGGAAGATGAACTTTTAAAAATTATCTATTATTTCTTTAAAATATTTTTTAAAAAAATAAAATGTGAAATTAGTCATTCAACAAGAACATCTGTGAAGAATTAAATTGAGAAATTGTAATTAACTTTTACCATGAAATATTTTTCACTTTATCGAATTAAGATATTTTTTTATTTTATCAAAATTTAAATTTTTATCCATTGTAATGATATCTCTCCCAGTAATCAAAATTGATAGATGATTTAATTAGCCGTTTGAATTTAAAAATTAGATTATAGTAAATTTAAGCTAATAAAATTTTTTTCTATGATTTAGTCGTCCTTCTTGGTTATAGTATTCAAAATAAAAAAATTTATATGCTTATGATGTATATTATATCTATTTAGTGTTGGATATTTGGGTCTTAAAAAAGACCAAATATGATTTTTGCAAGAGATAATCAAGGTGTCATCAATAGATGAAAGTTAAAATTAATTTCAAAATTGAAATCTACATTTCACGTAGAAAAATCTAGATTATTAATTTGCTCAAAATCGATTATTGGTGAATGAGAAATTAATTATTTAAAGTCAGCCCAAAATTGACAAAGAAGGAAGTAGATGGGGAATATTCTTACATCTGAAATTTTCGAAGATGTTTGCTTCCTTAAAAAAGAAAAACCCAGATGATTTCTTCTCACAGGCGAGCAGGTGCTTGCACCTGCGAGCCTACTACTCGTCACGCCACTACCAAAAAAAAGGTACTTTGCGGCGGTTTTAGTTGGGATTTACGGCGGTTTGGAAACGCCGATAAATCTTTTACCGACGGTTTACAAAACCGCCACCGATAACGGCATCCTTAAACAATTTAGCGGCGGTTTGACTAAACCGCTGGAATAACCGCCACCATAATACGTTTTCCGGCGGTTCTCTTGGCGGTTATTTTGCGGCGGTTCCATAGCGGCGGTTTTAACCGCTGATAAAACTATCACTTGATTTAGGTTGATGAATTTTTTGCGGCAGTTTTTGCAATATTAAAATCGCCGCCAAATTAATGGTTGTTTCCAAATTACCTGATTTAGTGGCGGTTTGAACTGCCACAAAAAACCACTAGAAGAGTTTCAAAGCCGCCGGTAAATGATTTACCGGCGGTTCGAAACCGCCACAAATAAAATTACCGGATGTTTTGAAACTGCTGCAACACCACCGTAAATAATTACTGGCGATTTTGAAACCGCCGCAAATGGCAAATTCAACCGAAAATATTTATTTGATTTTTCTTTTTAATATTTTATTTGAAGGACAAACAAGTTAAATACTTGTGTAATCTTAAAGGAAAATTTTCATAGCTAGTAGTTAAATACATTCAAATGAATGTCTACAAAAGTAAATGCTCTAAAAACAAAGTACTAACAACAAAAAATATTTGAAGTGAAATCTAAACCAAAATGGGGGTACACCACTCAACAAAAATATATAACATAGCAGCAGCAGTTCAAACTTCAGCTTCTAGTCTATATTGCTTGCAAAGTACTTGAGGAGTAGCATAGTATTGGCTTCCAACCACATCAGTAAAAATTTGACCTGAATGAATAATGAAAACCAAGTTATATCTCTTCAAAATTAATCAGCAAAGAAATGATAATGCATAAAAACTAGTTCGTGGGAGAGGTATGGAAACTGATCAGTTGTATGAAAACAAACTGGAAGACTGAAAGAATTTGTATGGTTCTTTGTAGGGAATGAGAGGCATGTAACTTCTTATTCACTAATACTTTCCAATAAGCATAATACCATAACATGAGTGCTGAGAAACAACATTTCCACCATATTTAAGCATCTCTAAGTGTTGTTTCAACTAAAGCCTATTTTTAGCAGCTCCAAATTCTTACTTGGATGAGATTGAGTGAGCTTGATTCTCCTCCATAGTAATCATTCCTATCCATATGAAGAACCTAACAATAGACAAAAGTGAATTTATTTTAGCAGAATGATAAAAATGTTTCTAGCAAAATAATAAAATATTGCTAACAAGAAAATAATAGAGTAGAGTTTTAACATATTTTCCCTTAGAAAAAAACCCACATATATACACTACTAAGCTATAGACAGTTGCTATGATTTGTATTATCTGAATGAAGTATTAAAAAAAAACCACCACTAATGAATGAAGCTGGAAAAGTGCATTTATATCAAAAATTGGCTGGAAGAGAAGGAGGAGCTACAAAAAAACTCTGACGTGAAGGAGGAGCTACACAGGAAAGGGGGACAATATGATACCTTATCCTGAAGCTTGTTCACTATTTGATTTACTTCTTCTGACGTGAAAATCGGTGCGACTAAGACGGAGGTCCTGGAACAACATAAGCATTATTTAGAACCTTCAGCTCTAAGGCATCAAATCTTGCACGGATTTGCATTGGAAGGAATGGAGTCAATTAAAAAAAAGTGTTAAGCTCATGGAACATGGTAAAGATTGTGATTAATTACAGCAGATGGTACATCATATCACTTGCAATCCTTTAACTTTGGTGGGAAAAAGTTATCGCTTTTGTTCTATACAGATCACTGTTCTGGCAAATGACAAATATGCCTAGTCCTACACTGATTGTATCGTCATACACAACGATTTTTTTTGTTCAAAAATGTAAAAGAAATAGATACAAAAAAATACAAATTGTATCAAAGTCAATCTAGTTTTAACTAAGCTTAACCAATTCAGATGAGATTATGGTTTGATTTGACCACTTTATTAAACAATATTTATGTTGAAATGGAACTGATTTGGACAGTCCATCCAGGATTGAGTGCATTTGGTTTCCAAAAATAAGAATAATAGTGCTTGTAAACAGAAGCAATAGTGCAAGGAACTTTTGCATCAATATTAGCAGAATTAGCACACCACACACTAAACAACAGTCTGATGAACGAATATGCCTTGGTTTAAATATATGCCCTCATTTATAATGTTCAAATGGGAAAACAAATGCAGCACAAACTCGAACATCATCAATATAGAACATACTATGCATACATCCCAACTATTCCATTGTGTTATTAGTACAAAAAAAGGAAGGGTAATTGAAAGAAAGCTCATTCCTCTGTTTTAGTTGGAAGGGAAGTGGGAGATGGAAAGAAAACAGACATTTAAACATTTATTATGGATTTCTGAATGATAGGAAAGATAAAGCCAGTATCCAGAACAAGTATTGCCATTGTCACTAATAATTATTCCTAATACACTCGTACCTTCCACACATTAGTGACTCTAACGATTACAAACACGAGAGGGAGACCTCTTGGCCAATAAAAATAAACTACTAGCACAAGACAAAGTAAGGAAGCAATTGCGTATGAATGTGTATGTAAGTTCATAAACAATTAACTCTGAAAACTTACTTTTTTTTTAGCTCCTCCTTCTCTTCCAGCCAATTCTTTAGCTTTTCTGTCCCAATTTATGACCAATATCATTCAAAATGTAAAAGGTGTTTACGAAAAAAATATCACTTAAATTCTTAACAAAAAATAATAATGACTGGGAAAAAATATTAACTCAAGAATGTAAAGAAATGCAGAGTAATATAACAAAAAATTCTAACACCAAACTAGGAAATAATAAAGAAATACAATCTAATTAGCTTACCTCTACAATTCAAGTGATATTATTAATTTTAATTTTGAAAAACTAATTTGCTCTTTTGGAATCCAAATACAAGAAAAGTATATTTGAAAAACTAATTTGCTCTAACCTTGGTTTCTTCAACTAACTAGTCGTGGCTTCTTCC